>CAUYQG010261968.1:0-10287 GCA_963574415.1 Tarsius wallacei
AGAAGTTAACATTTTTAGGTGAACAGTAGAATAGAAATCATGTGTTTAAATTTCAAACTAGTAGAATGCATAAAATGGAATAAAGGAGAATAATTTTTTCCAAATAAGACAGGAACAACAAAAAAATAAGAAAATACACAAAAGTGAGAAAACTAGACATCATAATATAAAATCTTAGAAATATTTACAAATATGGATGTAATCACAATAAACACATTTGACTAAACCACCCGTTTAAATACGGAAATTTCAACTATATTCAAATAAAATAAAAGCCAGCTATATGCCATTTATAAGAGAAACTAAGACTATACCAATACCAAAGTAGGATTTACCCAAAAGCATTATTAGTGCTGAAAGAGACATTATGTGCTGAAAAAGGGTTTAAGTCACAATGATAACATACAAATTTAAAATGTCCATGTTTAATAACGTAACTTCAAAATATGTGAAGCAAGAATGGCCAGAACTGCAAGGAGAAATTGATTAAATCATAATGAAAAATTTTAACATATCTCTCTTTATAATGTATTGATCAGCAAGGATATTGAAGATTTAGTCAACATAACTGACAAGCAAAGTCTAATGGATATGTGTAGAACACTACACCAAAACACTTGATACATCATTTAAAAGATAGTCACAAAAATTAAAGATACCTAATAAAGAATGACTAGGACCTTCAAATAGAGAATTTAAAGACATTATCTTATGAGATGCAAAGAAGAATCACAAACGCGTGCCACACTAATGAACAGGAAGACTCAATATCACAAAGAGATCATTTTTACCAAAACAAGTTTTTTTCATGAAATATGACAAACTAAATCTAAAATTTATGTTGCAGAACAAAGAGATAAACTGGGATCTTGACTTCCACCATACATTTTACATCAATCCCAAATAAATTCTAGTTTATGAGTTCTCTTTTTACTCTCTTGCGGTATCTTTTTATGAAAGTTGTTAATTTTAATGCACTCAAATTTATCAATCTACTTTTGGATTGCCATTTAATGTTTTATTTAAAAATACTTCAATTTGTTGGTTAAAGAGATTCTGCTATATTTTCTTCTAAGAAATTTGAAATTCAATTTCAAAACTTCAATCTTTGACTCACTTGGGATTGATGCAAAGTGTATGGTGGAAGTTAGGATCCCAGTTTTGTTTTCTTCTAATCTTATTGTATCAGCATTGATAAGTGCATCCTTTCCACATTGATAACATACGTCACATCTGTGATGTTTATTAAATTTCCATATCTGCATAGGGTTGCTTCCAAGGTCTCTACACTTTTGTTCCTTTTGCCTTATTTATCTATGCCAGTAACAACTTCACACCATCTTAACAATAATTACTTTTTTATAAGTTTTAAAATAGTAGGAAAAAAGTTCTCACATAATTTTTGCTGTTCAGGAAAGTTCTTAACTTTCCTTATATCTTTGTTCTACAACATAAATTTTAGATTTAGTTTATCATATTCCGTGTGATTGCATTTAAAGTAATCTTCACTTCATCAACAAATCTAATGTTTTGGGTAAAAAACCCAAAAAACTAAAAACAATAAAAATCTATTTGCTACACTTATCAGTAAAAGAATGGTTTTCCATAACATATAAAAGAAGTCCAAAGACTTTTCTTAGGAAAATAATAATCCAATACAAATCTGGACAAAGATATGAACAGTGTAGGAAAAGGAGATATAAATGAATCTTAAGCATAATGCTTTTTTGCAGAAGGAAATATGCAAATTAAATCTATGATATGCTATTTTCCCTCTATTAAAATGTGTATTTTGTTGGCTGGGGCATAAGAAAAAAAGACATTCCTCATATATTTGGTGGGAGTGAGCACTACTTGGAATGCCTTTTTTTCCTATGCCCCACCTATTATCCTTCCTCTTACTACATTTTAATTGTATATTTATTGATAACATTAACTTTTTAATAAGCTTAGGTTTTCACCATGTATTTCTTTTTTAAAAAATGCTGTAGTCACATTAACTTTATAATACATTAAAGTTGACAACGAGTAATATAAAGGTTTACTGATAGTCTCAAATGGCATCTGAAATTTTTTCTCACACAAATATTGCTCATTTCATATACATTTCATGCAATTTTTCTTTGACTTTTGATTTGCTGTCCTTAATTTTAAACCCAGAAAACCTACAAATTTTTTTATTGCTTATATTATTTTTTCAGTTGATTATCCTAGGTTACCTGTACTGTGTGCTACTAAGGATGACTCACATACCTTCTTTCCATTCTATTCACTTATTTCATTCTCTTTTCTGTTTATATTGCCTAATAACTTTAGAATTATTTTAATTCTTAGTGGTGAGAGTGAATATCATTGTTTCATTGCTAAAGTTAACAAAAAGGCATCTGGCATTTTCAAATAAATATCATTGTGACATATTTAACTTCTATATCTATCTAAATATGTTCTATTTTAATTAGACTTAATTTTTATTGGGAATAGAAGATAAATTATCTTCTAATGTATTTCTATCTTCATGATTAAGATATTTATGTGAATTTTTCTATTTATATATTACAATTACAGATTATATGAATATATTTCCTAATACTGAATACTTACTGCGTTACCGTTGTGACCTTCACTGAGTTATGGCATACTATTACTTTCATTTGCTGCTAATCCTAATTGTTTATATTTTATTTTAAAGTTTTGAATCAAAATCAGCCTGTAAATCTAGAATGCTATATTTTGATATAGTTTGATGAATTTATTTAAATGGCTTGAAAGTTTTTAATATACACACACACACCATATCTATGAATTTATTAAAATGGCTTGAAAGTTTTTAATACACACACACACACACACACACACACACACATACCATATCCATGCTCTGGTTTAGTTTATGTAGCATTGACATTTTCAGTTCTTTAAATGTTTGGTCAATTTCCTCAGTGAATATATCTCTGAGTATGTAAGTGAACATTCATGGAGGTGGGGATAGCACGCATGTAGGTCTTTGAAAATTGTGTTTATTTTATAATAAATTGTCTTTTTGATGTTTTTATTTTGTGGTCAGTTTTAATCATTTGTATTCTTAATTTATATTGTGGCCTAAATACAGTTATATTGTGATTTCCAGTTTTCTCACTTCTTGTGTTTCCTTATTTTTTATTCTGTTTCTCTTGTTAATGTGATAGATTGCCTGAATTACTAGATTTTCCCATATAATAAACTCATATGAGATAATATCCAATCTTGGTATGATGTAGTGCATTTATTAAATATTGCTGTATTTACTTGGCAAATATTTTGCTTGTTTTAAAATTTTGAATGTACATGTATAGATGAGAATTTTATTTATTTGTTTGTTTTTCTTTCTTGTGTGGTCCTTGACACATTCTGCTATCAAATATATTCTAATCTCATAAACGGGTTGCAAAATGTTCCCTCTGTTCTATGAAAGAGTTTGCATAAGTTTGGGATTACCTACAACTTGACTGGTAGAACTTCCCTGAGAAATCAACTACTGGCCAGGCTAGGTGGCTCAGTCTGTAATCCCAGCACTTTGGTAGGCCAAGGCAAATGGTTCGAGACCAGCCCTGGCAACTTGATGAGACCTCCTCTCTACAATAAAGCAAAAAATTAGCCAGGCGTGGTAGTGTGCGCCTGTAGTTCTGGCTACTTGGAATTCTGAGGCGGAAAGATTGCCGGAGCCCAGCAGGTCGAGACTGCGGTGGCCAGGAGCGTGCCACTGCACTCCAGTCAGGGCGACAGAGTGAGACTCCAACTAAAAAAATAAAAAAGAAAATCAACTACCGATTGGATTTCTTTAATGATTATATGACATCATCTATAATTTCCTCCTAAATTAAAATATGTCCAAAATAAAATCACTTCTCACAGTTCCATCCCATTTGGAGGTGGCCTCCTCTGTTACCTAGTTTTCTGCTATAAATTTTCTCCTCATCTCGCTGTGTCTATCGCCATCTGCCTAGAGCAATACTTTCAAAAGAATGTGCTGCGGTGACGGAAACGTCCTATATCTGTGTTGTCCTATGTGATAGCTGCTAGCCACCCTCAGCTATTAAGCGCTCGAACTATGGCTCCTGTGACCGAAGAACTGGCTAATTAAATGTAAATTTAAATGGCTACATTTGACTGGTGACTACAAAAATGACCACCTTATTATCTGCTTTGCATTTGTCTCACTTTTCCTGCTTCCCCTCTTTTGCCTTCTTTTGCCTTAATTGGAAATTTTTGTAATACTGTTGAACTATTTTTCTTATTATATTTTTTCTTTATCCTATATAGTTTATTATCCTCTTGATAATATTTTAACAATTATGCTAAAGTTAACCAATATAGTACTTTAATCTTCTTCTTTAAAATTTAAGTACATAAGAAAGCTTTCCCTATAATCATCTTTCAACTTATCTGCTACTGCCATCCAATATGTTTTTATTTATTCCACTACTCTATAAATTAGTTATTTTAATTTTGTTGCTTTAATACAATGTTTCCTTAATTTTGCCAAAATCTTTAAACAATATCTTTGCTCAGTATTCTGCTTTGCATTTCAGATCTTCACATGATGTGGAATTCCCTTGAATGGTGATCAGTTGGTAACCTGGTTGTGTATTTTCTTCCAAAAATGTCTTTATTATTTACCTCAGTTCTTATAACATTTTCATTTTGTGTAGAAATCTGACAGAGTTATTTTAACAGATTGAAGACATTATTATATTCCCTACTAACCCTGAGCTGTTAGTAGGAAGTGGGTCATTCATTGGTAGGTAACATCAGTTGTCTTTCCAACTGCTTTTAGGATTTTAAATTTTTTCTTCTGTAGTTTTAATGGCAAAGTAGTGATGAGAAAAAGATCTCTCAATTCAAACCTTCTTTTGAAGATGTATGAATGTATTGCTTGTGCCATTGTTTTAATTTTAGGGGAAAAGGAATGGCTTATCAATGTTATGAGATACTTATTCGGCATCAATAAATATGATTGTATTTTTCTTCTGTAATTTATTGATATAATGGGTTATTTGAGACATACGTTCATGTTTAATAATTGTTTTATTTTGTGCAAAAACCTGCTTTGTCAGAGTATAATACTCTTGATGTGTTTCTGGGTTTTTTTGTTAACATTTAATTTACTTGTCTGGTTTTTACTTATTGTTGTTTTCTATCATTTTACCTTAGATGCTATCATGATTCGTTTTATTAAAATTTCTCTGATATTATAAGTGAAACAGGAAGATTTTTATCTTTTTTTATAGCTTAGAATATTTCAAAACCATTGTCAGTCTTTTAAAGATAATTTAAAATTCAGCTGTGAAGAGACTTGGTCTGGGTGTCCTTTTCAATTGAATATATTTTATTACCTCTTGAATTTCTTCTATTGTAACTGGTTTATTAAAATGTTTTACTTTCCCTGGGGCAATTTTGGTAGTTTATATTTTACCAGGAATTTGTACTATTTATCTTGATTTTCAAAGTTGCTGCCTTTCACTTATACGTAGCACTTATTCAAGATCTTTAAAATTCTTTCTTTAAGGCACGTTATCTGTTTCATTCCTCACAGAATCTACTTGTCTACATTTTCTCTTTTCTTTTCCTCAATACACTTGCAAGCTGTTTATCTATATTATCAATCCTTTCAAAGAAAAGTTTTGTAATGATTCATCCTGTTTTTATTGTTTGCTATTTCATAAGTTTGCTTTTTCTATGATAATTCTTACATTCTGATTTCTTTTGGCGATTCATGCTGTTCTTTCTAATTTTTTTTATTGCTTATTGGCTTTATTTTTCTTCCTTCTTCTTTAATTATAAAGCCATTTAGCACAAATGTCCCTGTAACTACAGCTCTTTCTGTGTTTTATATGATTCTGTATATATTATTTTTATTGGGTTCTAAATAATAATGCCCTTCAAGTAATCAGTTGTTACCAATCTACCAATCACAATCCTATTAAGAGGTCATGGCTTAGAATATTCAGAGTTATATAAACCTAAGGTAATGCAACCAGGAGAAAAATACAAATTAATTTTATATTATGTTAAGTTAACAACATATATGCCTTAAAAATCCTACTATTCTCCAGTTGGGAAAGACACAACATTTAAAAAAAAAAAGTAGATTTTTTTTAAAAAGTGACTGGTGCAATAACTTCAGGCAAATCTGAATTATTAAGTAAATATTAAATAGACAAAGTGCTTTTAATTCATAAATGTTTATCCCTATTTTTAAAATAATAATTTGCCTATTTTAGAAATATTTCAATGACCACATTTAGATCTTGGTGTACCAAATTGTTATAAGATTTCAAGAAACATACAAAAGTGCTATAACACTGTGACACTAAAACAGACCTCTTAGGCATTTTTAGTACATTAAAGTAAAATAAAATATAGAGCCACAAAAATAGATGTAAAGAGAGAATCTTGAACATTTCTTGATTTTCCATCAGTGTCAGTATGTGGGAAGTCAGATAGAAATGGTTTTATTTAGAAAAAGGTGAAAGAATATGACATATTTAAGTATCTAGAATAGTGGGTCAGATTTGTTCCATTTTTGCTTTTCTCTTACCATTTCATAATTCCATATTTCTACAAGACACTTGAGAAAGAGGTGACAATTATATATGATATTAACAACATAGAATAATAACAAATCGCTAAACCACGCCTCAAATTAGGCAATGCAGCTTCCAGGAAAGTAGGAGGGAGAAAATATATGAATGACAATAAAAAACAGGCACATTATTAAAGAAAGCAAACTAAAAAAGTTTATATGACAATGATCTAAAGGCACGCAAATTATTCTTGACTAGAAAAGCTAATATGATATTATTCTTCATGCTCATGGACGCCACATGTGATTGTCCTCAGAGACGACGCATACGGAAGGGAGGAATATAAAACAATTAAATTCTCTTCTACCCTGGTGGGAAGGCAGTTGATAGTCTATAAACTGGATAATCATGTAAGAACAGTATAGGCATGCTATGAAGGAACACAGCTAAACATCAGAAGCAGCAACTCAAGTGTCAAGTGTAGTTGCCACGTAAGGAGCAGGAATCCAGAGTGCAAAGGAATAAATTGAGACACCTTTTTTCTGTGGTAAATCTAGCAATTCAATTTGACTTCTTAAAGGACATATATAAAAGTATTGCGGTGATAAAAAAAAATGAAAAGTTCCAAAAACATATGGCGCACAATCCTAATTATGTATTTATGTGTGCATATAGGCAAATGTGTAAACACAGAAATGCTACCAGATAACTGATAAAAAGCTAACAGTTCTATAACAGAGGAGTGGAATTGTAGGCAATATACTTTTTGCATTCTTTGTATTTTCAAGATGTTTTCTACCGCTGAAGACATATTCATATTTACAAAAAAATTAAAAATCAAATCTGCCAAATATATGCAAGCACTGTGTTCAGTGCTAACACTGCTAAGATGAACAGGATGCCCACAACCACCGCCAAGGGCGGTGATGTCACCAGACAACAGAGAGGCAGTCCAACTGCACACCACCTCTAGTCAGTCTTTTAGTCCATCTACTGTCTTGTCTTTGTCCTCTGTGACTCTGAGGCTGTGGTTAAGGTGGTAACAAACTCTGTCATCATTAGTTGAATCTGGGGGAAAAGACAAATGTTCTTGATCATTGTGTGTTATAAAGCTCAGAGTATCTTATTTCTATCTGACATCTACCAACCTGTGTTGAATGCAAGAAGACTGCACTATTTATTTGGGAAGCTATTTTTGTAGATTTCTTTGTGCATTATTTTAATTTTGCATGCACTTCCCATCGTTGAATCATTATGTCTTGAATCATATGTGTAGCAAAATGATTGATTTAATGTGAGATGCTACTAGTATTTGCTGTTATTTCTTAATAGTTGTAAAACATTTTTTAGATAAATGTCATGAAAATTAAATTCTTATATTATAAAAGAAAGGTATGTGATAAAGAAGCAGATGGTTAAAGAACTGTGATTAGTCACAAATGGGTTCTAAGTTTTATAACAAGAATCTATCAGTAGATAGGAAAATGTATCTGGACACAGAACAATTGCCTGAAGTTAGTACACAATCTAATTTTAGATCATTTCACTTTTTTCTCTCGAGTGACATGAACAATATGACTGAATCACTTTACTGAAAACAATTGAACAAGACTGACAAATGCGTAATGCTTCAGACCATGAAATTCCAATTGGTCCAATCACAGATAAATTTATCACGCCTACAGAGACATTATCGTAGCTACAAGCCACGCTCTTTCCCATGGTGGTAACAACTACAAGGAAATGGGCCAGGTTTTCAGAATGAGCTACTCAGCACAGGTTTTCGGATTTTTTTTTATCAGAAGACTCTTCTGTCATTTAATTTCTTTCCCACTTAATACTCTAGACAGACGCTATTATAAAATCTCTTATCAAGAGATTTTATGCAGAATCTTAGGGTGTTTCTGCTGGTGATTATGAATTGTGGTATAAGAAATACAAGTTGTCCATCCCAGGAGGGAGGATGGAATGAGCCATGAACCCAGCTAGTGACTGCAGCAATACTGTATACCAATTATAAGCTAAACCTTTGAAGTATGTGTTTTAAAAAGTGGAAGGTCAAGTCGAAAAATTAAATTAAAAAGCTGAGAACAGAATCAGAAATCTGATGTCCAAATTGAGAAACTGAGTCAAGAAACAGGCTGTAGTTGGAAATCACAGATGCGATCATAGAATCTACAGAAAAACAAGTGAGTGCAGGTGAAAATCAGTAAATCTTCCATCCCCAGGTGTTTTGTCGCCAGCTGAATGTGTAGGGGTCATAGATTCTTCCTCACCCTAACAAAGACTACTGGTTAGGAAAATGGAACCAAGCCTTCCTTTTTCTCAAAGTAACCTGTGCTTTGAGAACAGGAAAATGGACTGGAAAACCTCTTAGATTTGCTATCATTTACTCTGAGTGCACAGAGGTAAACAAGCCAGAGGTGTGGAGGGGCTCTTGCCAGGACAGGCACATAGTGGCAATAGGCTTCTCAAGAATATACCTTCCTCTCAGGCAGCCAGGAACTTCCAGGCTCCATTGGTACCAGTGCGGGTGAGTGGGTGGATGGGGAAGGAAGAGACTTGTGAAAGGTCTCCAGTTTCCACACACTGAGTTTCCTTGGAGGGCAGCCGATTTCTCTAGATGTGGGGTTTTATTTTTGATGTTATTGTTTCATTTTTTCTCACAACAGTAACAGGTTAACAGTTTAAAACATGGGAAATATTTTACAAGTATTAAAAAGAGAGTCATAGCCATTCGCAAATGTCTGATCTGAATGTGTTCTCTTCGTAGACATGACCATTCCTGAGAGAGAACAGACTCGTGGAACCCAGGGTTCTGGCACCCAGCTTTCCAGGAAGAGTCCACAGTCACCCGCCACAGAGATGTCCCCACTTTACGCCCAAAGATGGGGCTGGGCTATCAAGCACCCCTCCCAGTGCTACTACTCATTTGAAAAGAGTCAGAAAAAGATGTGACACCTATTGAATGGCATTTATCAACAGCGCATCCCCAGAGGAGTGACCTTCCAAGGGGCAGCAGTGGTGTGAAGCTCAGTGTTAAGGAGCCAGGAATGTGGATGCAACAAAGTAATCGAGACAACTTTTCCATCTGTCCTTTTGCAACTCCCTCTGGCCAAGATGTTGCTGTCAAACTCCAGTCAAAACAAGTAAAGAGCAATTCTAAGCAGCAGGTACTTACTTTCACACATTCTACAAGCTGGTCATACCTGCAGACAAATCAAGTACAGTTGCAGGCGTCAAATACAGTTTTACACGTGTTTCCTCTTTAATCCTCATGACAGTCCCATGCAGTTGGAATTGTAATTATCACTGCACTGCAGATGGAGAGGGAGAGAGAGGCACAGAAGAGTGAGCTGCTCAAGCCACACTGGTTGTATGTGCTAAAGATGGAGCTTTACTCTGGACGGTTTGCTTTCCACGCCCGAGCTCTCAACCCTTATTGTGTACACCTCACTTTCAGTCACAGTGTTTTGGGTAGCCTCATACTTTAGATATTTAGAGTGCTATGTATGTTTTTCTCTTAGAGTTAGCAATTAGATAATTATCTTTCTTTTTTTTTTTTTTTTGAGTTGGAGTCTCACTCTGTCGCCCAGACTGGAGTACAGTGGCCGCTCCCGGCCACCGCAGCCTCGACCTGCTGGGCTCCGGCGATCCTTCCGCCTCAGCCTTCCAAGTAGCTAGAACCACAGGCGCGAGCTACCACGCCCGGCTAGTTTTTTTT
>CAUYQG010261986.1:0-20675 GCA_963574415.1 Tarsius wallacei
GCCGTGGCTTGACAGCTTTCGAGGTGCATCTCCAGTAGGATATCTAGGCATTTTGTGAAGCTTAGCCACTCAGGTACCACCGTTTTGGGGTTTGTTTGGTTTTTTTTAAATTTTAAAGCTGTGGGGTACAAGTCAGGATCAGGTATACAAGTGGATACCACCATTCTTGTCACCACCAACTGGTTTTGTAACGGTTGCAAGAACCTCCTTTTTTTCCTTTTCAACCTTGGATTCAGCTGCTGAGTACTTCCCCTTGTACAGGGCCTTTCTGGAATCAGATTGGGAACATCTTCCAATTCCTCTGACGAGGACGGGATGTTGGCTGCAAAGGGGCCCTTCTTGAGCTTTTTCACCTTGAGGTGACCCCTTTTACCTTGTCACTAGCATCAGCCTTCTTGGTTTCAGGCTTCTTCTCCTTAGTACCTGGCTTCTCAGCTTCTTCACCCGCCATCTTGCAGGATGGGAAAGAGCCAAATGAGTATTTGAAATGAACGTGTAGATGTTCGTTAATTTACTTATTTGTCATTTTTGTAGCTGCCTCATACTCCATTCAGTTCCCACTGCTTTTGCCTTGAGTAGCAGAGCCCCGAGTCTCTGCGTATGTTTCTTGTTTTCTTTTTTTCTTTCTTTCTTTTCTTTTTTGAGTCAGAGTCTCACTCTGTTGCCCAAGCTGCAGTGAAGTGGCATGCTCACGGCTCACTGCAGCCTCGGCCTGCTGGGCTCAGGCGTCCTCCCGCCGCAGCCTCCCAAGTAGTAAGATGAGGTCTCACTCTGTTGCCCAGGCTGGTCTCGAACTCCTGGGTTCAAGCAATCCTCCCGCCTCGGCCTCCCAAAGTGCTGGGATTTCAGGCTGAGCCACCGCACCCGGCCTGTTTCTCCTTTCTGTTATCCTGTGCCTTGTGATGGGTTACTCAAGGGTCTTCACCCATGAGAAGAGAGAGTGTGTGCAGTTTTATAACTCTGGTGGTGTTGTCTGGGTCTGGAGACCCTGACCCCAGGACTAGGGGCTCTGGGGGAGGAGGCAAAGCTGAAAGAAGAGGATGAAACAAGCAGATTTTTAGAGAAGTTGAGTCTGTTCCTCTCTCTACAACACCAAGCCCAGCGGAGCCGGCCAGAGAGTGACACGCCACCCAGCAGAGCGTGCAGTGGGGGCAGGCGGGCTCAAGCCATGAGCGTAACCACACGTGGAAGACCTGGCATGGGACATTCATCCCCTATGCCTTGAGGCTGTGGCATCACTGCAACTAATAGGAAGAAGGCTGGTGAGAGGGCACCAGAATCCGGTGTCTACAGAGAAAGAAGCCTTCCTCTGGGAACGATCCCTGCTCCGAAGAAGCAGTCGGGGCACAGGCATGGAACTCTCTGGCCTGAGATGCCCGCAAAGCCCGGCCAAACTGCCAAAGCTCTGGGAGTGGCGGGGGGCTGGCTGGGCTGAGAGCTGTGTCCCTGGGAAAGGGACATCCCGCGGGAGAGAGGATGCCCTGGGGAAGGGCATGGGTGGGACACAGGCCTCCTGTGTGTGTGGCGGCCTTCCTCCCATCACCACCCCTTCAGACACCCACTGGCAAGGTGTCCTCCACATCCGTCATTCATGGGACAGACAATCCTGGGGGCTGCTGCATGCCTGGCACTGCCACAGTTGGGCCTACAGCTGTCATGTGGATGTGATTGTATACAAGAAGGGACCCCAAAAGCCCAGAATTATCTTTTGGAGGGTGGTCCCTTGTAGTCCAGGTTTCCCCCACGAGGTCAGTGTTCTAGGAATCCATCGGCATTCGTGGACCAGCTAGAGTTGCTGGGAGAGGCTGTGTACGACTTCAGTGAATTTTTTTTGGAGGTTCTTTCAACGCATTTGCCTATTTCATGATGGGCGATTTAAGAGCGCACCTGCCCACACTACACTGAGTGTTCAGCAGTTTTTGACACAAAACAACATGACCCCCGTGCCCCACCCTCCCTATTCGCCTGACCTCACTCCGAGCCACATTTTTTGTTTCCCCGGAGGAAAATAGTCTTCAAAGGGAAATGTTTGGCTGATGTGGAAGAGGTAAAACAAGAAACAGCAGAAGCACTAAAAGGCATCCAAAGGGACAAGTTTAAAAACTGTTCCGAGCAGTGGAAAAAACGTCTCGATAGGTGCATGGCATCAAACGGAGAGAACTTTGGAAGTGACTGAAGTTTAAACATGTAAGAATAAATACAAAATTTTTAATAAATAAATTCTGGGTTTTTTGGGTCCCCCCTCTTGTAAATCTCTGCTGGGGTCATTAACGCAGTGGCTTGCGGCAACAACCCTGAAGAGACAAAAATTGAGTTGACACAGCCAGAGAGCAGCCATTTTGACACTGCTTAGCTCTGTCATGCTTTCTTAGCAAATTACCTAGCCTGACCTCTGATCATTAATAAAGGACAGAACCGGTTCCCCAGAGGTAGCTATTGATAGTTGTTTTATAACCTCTCCCCAGCTTGTTTTGTATTAATTAGCTTTTCTATTCCAAGTATTTGTTTTCCAGCTATATAAAAAAAAAAAAAAAAAGCTGCCGGGAGCCGTGTCATCCTAGCCTTTTGGAAGACATAGGTAAGAGGATTGCCTGAGCTCAGGGGTTTGAGACCAGCCTGGACAACTTGGTGAAACCTCTTCTCTACAATAAATAAAAAAATTAACCAGGTGTGGTGGCGCGTGTCTGTAGTTCCAGCTACTTGGAAGGTGGATGTGGAAGGATCGCCTGAGCCCAGCAGATTGATGCTGGGGTGGCCGTGAGCATGCCACTGCACTCCAACTAGGGTGACAGAGGGAGACTCCAACTCAAAACAAAACAAAACAATGACACTGAATGACGGTTTCAAATCCTCATTTAGCAAAGGTACTATCCCCTGACAGTAGGGAATTTCACTTTTGATTGCTGACAATTTCCAAAGATACAACCACAAACATGCACACAGGCTCCTTTGTGATTAATGGAGACAATTGTCAAGCTGGCTAAGATTAAAATTAAGAACTAAGCCATGACCGGGAGCAATTGTTCATGTTTGTAGTCTCAGTGCTGTGTGAGGCCAAGACAGGAGGATCACTTGAAGCCAGGATTTTGAGACCAGCCTGGGCAACACAGTGAGACCCCCATCTCTACAAAATAAAATAAAAAAGGACTAAGCCAGGCTGATTTTTCAGAGAACAGCTCATGTTACTGGCTGTACTCCAGCCAGATAAGTTGATAAAGGTCAATCTTTGTAGTTAGAAAGGATGACAGATCTCATATATATATTCATGTCTGTAAGGTCTTTAAAATAATCAATAATTGTGACTTGATCATTTGCCTTCAGGAAGCAATTATAGGGAAGACTTTAGCATCAGACTTGGGTCTGAATCTCTGATTCTTCTTCTTCCCAGTTATGTGGCCTTAAGCAACTGGTATCTCAGTTTCCCAGTCTGTAATTTGAGGAAATGAGTGATACCAATCTCATAAAGTTATGGTGAGGATTAAAAGAGGTATCATGTAGCGTGATTAAACAGCCTGGCATCACTAGTGCTCAGGAATGATGCTACAGTGAATATTACTGAATTGTCTGAGGCCAGAAATTTCCAAATTAAAACCATTTCCTGTGTTACACTTGTCCTTTATTCTAAGAAAGTGAAATCTACTCTGGTCAGTCCTGATTCATCAGGGATTAAATACCAGAGCGACTACTTGTGGTTTCAAGTAGATGAAAAGTCTAAGAGAGATTAGTCTAGAATTCCCATCCCTCTCCCAGCTGAAACACAAGTACATTGAAGTCACTACTGATTAAATTATTATTTGACGAAAATGCAACTGTGTTTATCTAAATCTAGTGAATAATTAGGACATTTCAGACGGCCTCAGCAAGATAAAAATACCTCTTCTCCTGCAGGAAATTGACATTGAAAATGAAAAACTCCAAGTCAAAACACACACACATCGTGTGCTTTGACAACTTAGAATGCACATCAAACATCACTCAGAGATAAGAATGAGCAGAAGGCGATGAGGACTACCTCTACCCTGCGTGTTTCCCCTGCCCTTATTACTCGATGGGGTTGGCTACTAGATCTAGCCAATGGGATGCGAGCAGAAAAGACCTGGGTCACTCCTGGGTGAACTCGAGCTTTTCCAGAGCTCCCTCACCCCACCATAATGAGCACAGAAGCCCCCTGTTATGACAGCAGAGACGTAATACTAGAAAAGCCCAGATTGTCAAGTCATCACACGGAGGAGGGCAAACCTGGTGAATTGCCCAGACTTGGGTGTACCTTGCAACAGCAGGAAATGAACTCCGAAGGGGACCCCAAAAACCCCGGAATTATCTTTTGGAGGGAGGGTCCCTTGTAGTTCAGGTTTCCTCCACGAGGTCAGTGTTGTAGGAACCCATTGGCATCCATGGATCAGCTAGTGTTGCTAGGAGAGGTCGTGTTCAGCTTCAGTGAATTTTTTTTGGAGATTCTTTCAACACGTTTGCCCGTTTCATGAGGGGTGATTTACGAGCGCCCCTGCCTACACTATGCTGAGTGTTCAGCAGTTTTTGACCAAAAACAGCATGACCTCCATGCCCCACCCTCCCTATTCACCTGATTTCACCCCAAATGACTTTTTGTGAGTTTGTTTCCCTGGATGAAAAAAGTCCTCAAAGGGAAACGTTTTGCCGACGTGGAAGAGGTGAAACAAAAAATCGGCAGAAGCACTAAAAGGCATCAAAATTGACCAGTTCAAAACCTGTTTTGAGCAATGGAAAAAGCGTGTCAATAGGTGCATGGCATAATAGAGAGAGCACTTTGAAGGTGACTGAAGTTAAAACATGTAAGAATAAATACAGCATTTTTTATAAATAAATTCTGGGGTTTTTTGGGTCCCCCTCATATTGTGCTAAGCTACTGACATTGAGAATGATGTATTGCTACAAGACCATCTAGCCTTCCCTGACTCATTACATCACTTTACCTTTCTTTTTTTCTTTACCCAGGGGAGTTCATCATTGCCTTTGTTTCATTTGCATAGCTTTCTGTGTAGCTAAGTAGATAAAAAGTAATTCATTCTCAAAATCTTTTGCAGAAATATTCTCAAACTCAATGCATGAAAACACACTGTTGTTTATAAATCTTCCTGGGCCCATCACGCACAGAGTCATTTTACCTGCTCCAGTGTGGACAGGTTGTTCTCTGAGTCTGCTGCCTGGCTGAGAGCCCAGAGTCTCTGGGGTTCGCTCCACTTTTCTGGGAAACTCACACAGTCATCTCAGCTCATGATGCCTAGCCTAGATGCATGGGGTCCATCTTTAATCAGCTTCCAGGTAGAGTGCCTTCTGAGACATGGTGAGTCTGAAAAACATTTTAATCTCACACCTAATTGTGATAATTTGGCTGAGTATAAAATCTTGCTTAAGGGGTTAATTTAAAGAAAACCAATGTGGTCAAAAAAAGAGAAAAAACACATACATGTTCTCCTGGTAATTCCCAATGTAAGTGGTAATGACCCATCCCAGGTTCACTTGGTTGTATTTCCCATCACTCCAGATTTCTCAATTGAAAGGCCAAATAATAATAAATAATAAAGCCCAAATCAATGAGTTGAAAGAAAAAGAGAGAAAAAAAGAAAGCAAAGCTAAGAAAGACCGGCTATGGTGGCTCCTACCTGTAATTCCAGCACTTTGGGAGGAGGAGATGGGAGGATCACTTGAGGCCAGGAGTTTGAGACAGGCCTGGGCAACATAGCGAGATTTCATCTCTACAAAAAAAGTTTTTTTAAACACACCGGGCATGGTGGCACACACCTGCAGTCCCATCTACCCAGGAAGCTGAGGTGGGAATATCCCTTGAGCCCAGGAGTTCAAAGCTGCAGTGAGCTATGATCACACCACTGTACTCTAGCCTGGACTACAGAGCAAGATCCTTTCTGTAAAATACAATTTTTTAAAAAAAGGCCAATTATGTATCATATGTGTAAAATATATTAGAGGTATCATTGATCTACATCATATATGCTGTATTATTTATGTCATATTTATTTTTCAGAAGATTCATGCATGAATAATCAGCACCACTGACATATGACTACTCCGTCTTTTCCTTGCCTTTTTGTCTCCACAGAGAAACCCAGATTCTGGCTGCAAGTAGTTGGGTCCATAACAGGTAACTTCAGGTTAGAAACCAATACCATGACACCAGAGAAAAGAAACACTCTCTTCTGAAAGTCAACCCCCCAGGAGACTGAAGTCAAGCTCTAAATTGTCTCCCCATGCTGACCTCAAGGCTGTGTTTTTACTAAGAAAGGTCCAGAGATGGTTCCGAGACTCATAGGTGACTGGTGGAAGGAAAAGGGAGGTCAGGGAGGTCCTTGGGCATACTCAGTTATCCCTTCTGCTGACTCACAGGTCACACATGTAAACCCAGGGGAAGTTAGTGGGAACCGCACTGTGGAACTCCTGCTCCCAAGGCAGCAAGCTGGTTCCGCACTGACGTGTCAGCCTCTCGGTTCCGGTCAGTTTCAGCCAGTTCTTGTATCTCATTGGCAGAGAGAGTTTCAGTGTTTCAGCAAGTCATTTCTTTTCTTATCTGTCATCCTGCAGACTCGAGAATTTCTGCAGTCACTGGTCTCCTTAATTCAATATCTGTATGGGGAAGGTTTTCTCAGAGTGGTTTATTCTCTGGAAAGTTACAAGCATGAGGATACATAAAGGTGCAGGACAGGAACCAGAGTGAACAGAGGGATTCACAAACAAGGATTGTGACTCTATTTCTTCACTCACTCAACATTGCAAAGAATTTTCCCTCAGGGTTTTGAAGGTGTTGGATCAGTATTGCTGAGGAACATTCCAGAGTCGGTCCAATTCTGTTACTCTTTTTTTTCTTTTCTTTTTTTAAATTTTGTATAGAGATGGAGTCTCACTATGTTGTCCAGGCTGCTTGAACTCATGCCTTGTTCTCCCAAAGTGCTGGGATTACAGGCATGAGCCACGTGCCCAGCAATATTTTTTTTTCTATATATCATTTACTATGTTTTTCTCCAGGTTTCTGAAACTGCAGCCGACCTTAGTGTGGACCTATTTGATTCACTGTACTGAGGACTATTTCAGCTCATTCTATCCTTTGATTCTGGAAACTTTTCTTCTATTATTTCTTTGATAATTTCATCTCCTCCATTTCCTGTTATCTTTTTCTATAATTCCTAATGTTTGGAGGCTGAATCTCAGGAACTAATTCTATAACTTTATTATTTTTTCTCCAGTTTTTCATCTCTTTAAGTTTCTGCTCTATTTTCTGGGAAATAGCCTCAATTTTATCTTCTAACTCTTCTATCTTTGCTCTTGTGCTTTTAATTTCCAAGAGCTCCTTCAGTTATCTGGATGTTCATTTATTACAGCATCCTACTCCTATCTGACAGATTCTATATATTTTTTTATTTTGAGAATATCAGTGACAATTATTCTTCAGGGAAGAGTGAACAGAACCCTGAATGTTAAAGAGGAGAACGCTAGACAGGACCAAGCTACGGTTTAACCAGGGAGAATTTCCCAAATTCTGAAAGCCACAGAAGTTGAAAAGAATGTCTGTGTCTATACCAGAAGACTGTGAGCATCCAGCGATCTCAAGAGAACAGGGCTTAGAAGAGACCCAGCCAGAACTTGCCCTTGCTTTACTTGGTTTAATCACTTCAGCATTTAGAAACAAAACAGTGAAGAAAGTGTTTTCTTTCATCTTGGAGGCATTTCAGTTTTCCTTTTTTTATTATTAACAAAAGTTATTTTTTGGCTGGGTATGGTGGTTCACGTCCGTAATTCCACCACTGGGGGGGAGAGGGGGCCCAAGATGAGAGGATCACTTGAGTCCAGGAGTTCGAGACTGGGCAACACAATGAGACCTCATCTCTACAAAAAAAAAATGACAAAGTTAGCCGGCATACTGACATATGCCTGTAGTCTCAGCAACTCAGGAGGCTGAGGTAGAAGGTCAAGGAGGTCAAGGCTGCCATGAGCCACTGTACTCCAACCTGGGACAAGGTGAGAACCCGACTCAAAATAAATAAATACAATTTATTTTTTTTTAAAGGAAAAAAAAAGATCAGAAATGAGGATAACTGGCTTAGCAAGGTGTGAGCCAAAAGACACAGCAACAAACGTCCGTTGAATAAAAGACCTGACCAAAACAAACCCATAGAATGACCACCCATAATTACTCATAAATTCCTTCTTGTAAAAAGAAAAGTTATCGCTTGTTTAGAACGGGGGTGTGTTATTGAGAAAAATAGTAAACAGCATGGCCAGAGAACCAAGTGCCCCCAGTGACACAGCGGGAAGAAGGGGTCCAAGTTTATGTTAAATAGAAGAGATTTCAAATTAAGAATTCACAATAGGGCAACTGTAGGTCACTTTTTAAAAAAAATATAGTGTAGAGACAAGGTCTCACTATGTTGACCAGGCTGGTTTTGAACTCCTGGGCTCAAGCAATCCTCTTATCTCGATCTCCCAAAGTGCTGGGATTACAGGTGTGAGCCACTGCACCCGGTTTTAAAAGTCTACTGAAAGGCCGGGCGCAGTGGCTCACACCTGTAATCCCAGCACTTTGGGAGGCCGAGGCGAAAGGATTGCCTGAGCCCAGGGGTTCAAGATCAGGCTAGGCAATTTGGCAAGACCTCGTCTCTACAATAAATCAAAAAACTTAGCTCGGTGGTGGCGCACGCTTGTGGTTCCAGCTACTTGGAAGGCTGAGGCAGAATGATCACCTGAGCCCAGGAGGTCGAGGCTGTGGTGGCCGTGAGCATGCCACTGCACTCCAGCCTGGGCAACAGAATGAGACTTCTCCTAAAAAAAAAAAGTCTACAGGAATTGAGAAATTTATTTGGAATAAAGATATTATAATTGAGCCTTGACAATGCAGGATGAACCAAAAAAATGTCTAGAAAAGAATGACCAGGAAATTCTAGACATGGACATCTTGGTCGCCATGAAGACAGAAGGCAAGCAAGGCCACCAGGGTGGTGTGCAGTTTGTCTACCCTCAGCAGTCCATCCTCAGGGCCCAACCTCCAGCTGCCAGCCACAGTCCAACTTCCAAAGGCCATCTCTCTCCCAGGCGCCTCCTTCTCCCGTGTCAGGGCCTGGAAGTCTCTTCTCGCTGCCAGGCCCCTCGGGGGGCTCAGGGCTGCACCCAGATGCCAAGAATGGCCAGGAAATGCCAGTTGCTGAGAATTGGGGCCTTGGGGGCTGTGTTCGGAGTGCAGCATGGGTCCCTGCTGGCAAGGCAGACACAGGCGCTCAGGCCGCAGTGTCCTCCCAAGCCACAGATCCAACACGAGGAAGCGGGGGTGGTTTGGGCCCAGGCCTGAGACGTCCAGAGGGTTTCCCCATGGGAGTCAGTGAGCATTTCTGTAAAAGCTGGTGCTGAAGGCAGTGTGCATTGGGAATGGACACCCAAGGGCTGGCCTGGGGCAGTGACAGCCTCTCCCTTCGGCATTTACTTGGTGGCAATAATTTGCCAGGTTGTCTAACTGGCAGGACCAAGATCATTTTCTCATTTCCAAGGTTTTCTAGAAAAAGCCATAGAGAGAGTTGGTTCAAAGTTTCATGTTAATTTAAACTACAAAAGGCTGGGCACGGTGGCTCATGCCTGTAATCCCCGCACTTTGGGAGGCTGAGGTGGGAGGATCACTTGAGCCCAAGAGTTTGAGACCAGCCTGGGCAACATAGCCAGACTTTGTCTCTACAAAAATAAAAAATAAAATAATTAGCCTGGTGTGATGGCATGTGCCTGTAGTCCCAGCTACTCATGAAGCTGAGGCAGGAGGATCACCTGAACCCAGAAGGTCAAGACCATGGAGAGCTGTGATTGTGCCACTGCACTCCAGTCTGGGCAACAGAGTGAGACCCCAACTCAAAAACAATAATAACAAAATAAATTATGAGAGACATATTAACTTGCTCACATGTACATTTTCTTTCCTTTTTTTTTTTTTGAGTCAGAGTGTCACTCTGTGACATGCTCATAGCCACCGCAGCCTCAACCTGCTGAGCTTAGGCGATCCTTCTGCCTAAGCCTTCCAAGTAGCTGGATTACAGGTGCGCACCATCACGCCCAGCTAATTTTGTATTTAGTGTAGAGACGAGGTCTTGCCAAGTTGCCCAGGCTGATCTCGAACCCGTGGGCTCAGGCAATCCTCTCGCCTCGGCCTCCCAAAATGCTGGGATGACAGGCTGAGCCGCCGAACCCGGCCACATGTATGTTTTCTATCTGTCCCTTTGCCATTGCATCATGGACACCGAAAGCAGAAGGAAGAATGGGGTGTGTTCACGGCAGGAGAGGCATATGGCACTAGAAAGTGCTGCTCTCTGAGCTAAGAACCTGGAGCCCAGGGAATGAGTGATAGAAACGTCCACATTCAGTCTGGGCATGCAGCCAGCAGCAGGTCTGGGCGCATGGCGACTCTGGATGGCCCTGTGGACCGGGTATCCCTTCTCTCTGCTTTTTAAAAAGTGCATAGGCGGCCAGACTTGGTGGCTTATGCCCATAATCCCAGCATTTAGGGAGGCCGAGGTGAGAGCCCACGGGTTCAAGACCAGCCTGTGCAACTTGACAAGACCTCATCCCTACAATATATCAAAAAGTTAGCCAGGCATGGTAGTGCATGCCTGTAGCTCCAGCTACTTGGAAGCCTGAGGCAGGAGGATCGCCTGAGCCCAGCAGGTCGAGGCTGCAGTGGCTGTGAGCGTGCCACTGCACTCCTGCCTGGGTGAGTGTGAGTCTTTGCTGGGAAGAGCTTTTAGGGTGGATATTTAGGCTGCACTTAGGTAAGAATCCTGTCTGCTCTGATGAGCAAGAAAAACTGTTCGAGACAAAAGCGGAAAAGCAGTCAATAATCTTCTAAAAAAGACAGTGCTTCCCCATTTCGATGTCATGGGAGATGGCGTCGTGCGGGCCTCTAGATGCAGACAAGCCTAATGTCGGACCCCAGAGGAATGTGGACACACAGGGACCCCGGGGCTGTGTGATGGAGGGGAAGGCCGCGTGAGGACGTGGGGAGAGGGCTCAGAGGAACCAAGGCCACCGACATCTCGACCCGGACTCCCAGTCTCCAGGAGGGGAAACACATGAATGTCTGTTGTTTAAGTACCCCCCGCCCGGGGTGTTTTGTTAGGGTAGCCTGGGCCCAGGAAGGAGGTAGGAGGGAGCAGGACAGAGAAGGCTCTCAGACCCAACCCCACCTCTGCTTCATGCGGACTGTCACTCTAGGGTTGATGCCGGACTGTCACCCCAGGGTTGTGGGACTGCTGTCATCCCAGGGTCGTGGGACTGCGTGTGGACACGGGAAGACTTTATCCAGCAAGGTCTCTGACCCTCTCCCCAGATTGCAAGTGAGCAGTGAGTCTGCACCGCCCAGGTTACAGATTACAGGGAATGCTCGGCGGGGGGGGGGGGTTCCTCTAAATCCCCGGGGGAGTTTCTGCCACCGTAAAGTTTGAGAACCACTGCCATAATTTCTTATGAAATTCTACAGTAGCAAACTCACTAGAAAAATACACCCCAAGCTCTTTTCCACAGAGTTCATGTGAACACACCAAAGGTCATCTCTGAAAAATCGAGGGGCCCGCTAATTCAGATGTGCCCCAGTCTCCTTTCTCTAAAATCTCTCACAATCCCCAAATGTAGCCAGACTGTTAGTAAGACACTCATTCTTTTCGAGAACCCACAAGTGAGCAGCGAAATTAATTCCTTGGGGAATTAATTGTGGAGAACAAGGTCGATCTAGTCTGCGACAATTGTCCACACCTCACACATTCCCCGTGGATGGTCCTGTGACCTGGGCTCAAAGCAAAGAGGAAGGCAGCCTCCATCAGCCCTGGGAGGAAAAGAGTCAGGTTGCTGCGACTTCTCAGAAGGATCCACCCCAAAGTACAATCCCATCAACCTAGCTGGGAGGAAAGGGTGACCGCACTGCATCATTCAGTTGTTACATGTGTTCTGATCTCTTCTATTTCTTTCTTTTTTTTTTTTTGAGTTGGAGTCTCACTCTGTCACCCAGGCTGGAGTGTAGTGGCACGCTCACGGTCACCCCAGTGTCAACCTGCTGGGCTCTGGCAATCCTTCCGCCTCAGCCTTTCAAGAGCTGGAACCACAGGCGTGCACCCCCACACCTGGCTAATTTTTTTTTTAAGTGAGAAAGCAGGATTTACTGGGAGGACAGAAAAGTTCCCACAGTGGGAGGCGACTTGAGGGGGTTGCCCCTCTTTTTTTTTTTTTTTTTTTTTTATTTATTGTAGAGACAAGGTCTCGCCAAGATGCCCAGACTGGTCTCAAACCTGCGGGCTCAGGCAGTCCACTCGCCTCAGCCTCCCAAAGTGCTGGGATGACAGGCTGAGCCACCAAGTCCGGCTGACCTGTCCTATTTCATACCAGAGCAACTTTAGACGAATCCAACAGCTTTTGGCAGAAACATTTTGTGGGGAATAAAAAGCTTTGGGAGGCTGAGGTGAGTGGATTGCCTGAGCCCACAGGTTCGAGACATGCCTGGGCAACTTGGTGAGACCTCATCTCTACAATAAATCAAAAAATTTGCCGGGCATGGTAGCACGCGCCTGTAGTTCCAGCTACTTGGAAGTCTGAGGCGGAAGGATTGCCGGAGCCCAGCAGGTCGAGGCTGCGGTGGCCGGGAGCAGCCACTGCACCCCAGTCTGGGTGACAGAATGAGACTCCAACTCAAAAAAAAAAAAAAAGAAACGTAATTTCGGGCCAGGTGTGGTGGCTCATGCCTACAATCCCAGCACTTTGGGAGGCTGAGGCTTGAGGCCAGGAGTTCAAGACCATCTTGGGCCACATAACAAGATCTCGTCTCTACAAAAAAATCATACAATTAGCTGAATGTGGTGGCATGCGCCTGTAGTCCCAGCTACTCGGGAGGCTGAGGTGAAAGAATTGCCTGAGCCCGGGAGGTCGAGGCTGCAGTGAGCTGTAATCATGCCACCACACTCCAGCCTGGGCCACAGAGTGAGATCCGAACTGAAAAAAGAAAAAGAAATGCAGTCTCATTCTTGAATACGAGTCATAAAAGACTGTGTGTGCATAGGGCGTGTCCACTTGCTTCTCAGAATTGAAAAGACTTAAGCCATGAGATCCCAGGATAAGAAAGACCTAGAACCCTGAAATGGACACAGAGAGTACGAAAGTGGACCCTCGCACAAGTATTATACAACGTGGTCAAGTTTTACGGAAAGAAGAAAAGACGGGGCTTAATGAATCCGCCTCCTCTAGAGAAATTGGTCCCCCAAATTTCCATTTCGTTGCCATGACAACTAGGACTCCATCATTGCCATAGTAACCAGCTGAACAGCATCCATCTAAAGACAAGCCCTCCGACTGGGGACCCACAGAAGCTGTGAGGCGCCCACCGCGATGCTCAGAGGCCCTCTGCAGTCACCCTGACCTACTTCAAGCTGTCCAGCATGTTTCAGTTCTCCAGCGGGTTTCCCTCAGACTAAGTGAATGAGTTGTTTCAGGGTGCGTCTAATAAGTGCACTCCTGCCCATCCCGGCTGCATTTGAGACCGTTTGTTTTGGTGGGAGGACCACTCGAGCCCAGGGGTTTGAGACTGCAGTGAGCCATGATCATGCCTCTGCCCTCTAGCCTGGGTAACAGAGTAAGATGCTATCTCAAAATAATAATAATAATAATAATAATAATAATAATATAATAATCTTTAGAACATTAAACCATGCACTAAGTCAGACGGTGCTCCCTAATTTATATAATTTTAGTTTAAATCTATGCATGGAAACCAATTCTTTTGTTTGTGATCTGGGATTATATTAAAGAAGATATGTTTTGGTTCGATATTAGAATGAAGAGGATTTGAACCCAACACACAACCCTTGAGCACCGTTCACATGGCTGGCACTAAATGAAAAGCGACAGAGACTCGGTACTTGATCCTGATGGCCTAGTCACACACACAGAACTCTGCAGATCCATCCAGAACACTCCAGGCATGACCCCTTGCCTGCACGTGTGCGTCTAGACACACTGAGGAGAAAGGGATGTCAGCGGCCACCATCAGCCTTCAGCCTGGAAAGTCGGCATTCAAAGTCTCTGCTGGATCCCGGGTGGGCTCCACGGTGAAGGTCAGGATTTATCTGCAGGTCTGCTCTTAACCTCCAGAGAAAATCCTGTTTTCCCTCCCAGGGAAGAATTGAGTCATGGCATCTCTTACCTAGCCACAATAGCAGGATCAATGAATTTTGAATGCATAGATGCAAATAGAAACCAAGGCCCAGCTAGCAAAGAGGACAACCATGACCGTGAGAAGTGATTAGAAAGCTCAGGATGGTGGCCAGGCTCGGTGGCTCAAGTCTATAATCCCAGCACTTTGGGAGGCAGAGGCAAGAGGATTGCCTGAGCCCGCGGGTTTGAGACCAGCCCGGGCAACATGGTGAGACCTCATCTCTACAATAAGTCAAAAAATTAGCTGGGCATGGTAGTGCGCACCTATAGTTCCGGCTACTAGGTGGGCTGAGGCAGAAGGATTGCCGGAGCCCAGCAGGTCGAGGCTACAGTGGCCGGGAGTGGCCACTGCACTCCAGTCTGGGCGACAGAGTGAGACTCTAACTCAAAAAAAAAAAAAAGTAACCAGGCATGGTGGCACACGCTGTGGTTCCAGCTACTTGGAAGGCTGAGGCGGAAGGTTCACCAGAGCCCAGCAGGTCGAGGCTGCGGTGGCTGTGAGTGTGACTGCACTCCAGCCTGGGCGACAGAGGGAGACTCCAACAAAAAAAAAAAAGAAAAGAAATGCAAAATTCAGGGTCTGCCCTTGACCTCCCAAGTCAGAAAGGAGTCTTAGTGGTGCGGGTGAGCATCAGGTGACTCTAATTCATGCTCTAGTGGGAGAGTCAAGACCTAGGCTGGGCGTGGTGGCTCACGTCTGTCATCCCACCAGCTTGGGAGGCCAAGACAGGAGGATCGCCTGAGGCCAGGAGTTCAAGACCAGCATGAGCAACATAGCAAGACCTCATTGCTACAAAAACAATTTTTTTTAAGTTAGCCGAGTGTGGTGGCACGTGTCTATTATTCCAGTTACTCAGGAAGCTGAGGCAGAGAGATCTCCTGAGCCCAGCAGGTCGAAGCTGCGGTGCCGTGAGCGTGCCAGTGCACTCCAGCCTGGGCGACGGGTTGACACCCCAACTCAAAAAAAAAAAAAGTTAATAACCCCCATTCCTTCTCCTAAATATTCCAAGCAAACTAATCCTTGCTGTAGGGGAGGGCACATGAGCCTCCGAGCAAACCAAAAATGTCTTGGAGACAGCAGGCAGCAGAGCCAGACACGTGGGAAGGGGTCAGGAGGGCACCGCGGTCACCAGGCGAGAGCCGGGTGTGAAGGCCATGGTTAAGAATTCCTGCGGCGACCGTCAGGCGTCTGACTCATGCCTCCAGCCAGGTCTTGCCTGGACACCCGTCTCAGCAAGAGCCGTCCCTGAAGCCCCAACTTTAAACACGAAAACGGTCCCTTGGAGAGTCCCTGCCCCGCTGTCCCCAGACGCCAGGCTGACCCGCCGGTCCAGGAGAAGGGCAGGCTCTGTCCCGGTGCTGCCATCTGCTGGCGGCCTCACCGGAGCCCTGCAACCTTCTCACTGCCCAGGAGGGCTTTGCCGTCCCGCTGTTTTCCAGACAGATGACAGCCTGGCTAGAGAGTCGGACCCCAAGAGGGCCACAAAATAATAATGATAATAAAACGAAGTAAAATCAAATACAAAAAACCCAAAAAATAAACAGAAGCCTGTCGGCTCCAAAATTTCACAATGGAACACCACCAATGTCAACCGTGTTCCTAGGAGACTCGCGTGGGCCGCCGAGGCTCTCGTGGACGCTCCCAGACATGTGTCACCCCAGATCGTGAGGACAAAGGATGCTTCTGATGTGGCAGAAACGGAGGATCATGAGAGAGAGGAGGAGCTGGGCATATGCCGGGAGACAGCATTTGTGTCAGGGTTGTGTGGAACGTGGTTTTCATGGCAACCTCGCTTGCTTTTTCGTTCTTTCTTTTTTTTGAGTTGGAGTCTCACTCCGTCACCCAGGCTGGAGTGCAGTGGCACGCTCCCGGCCACCTTCTGGGCTCCGGCGATCCTTCCACATCAGCCTTCCAAGTAGCTGGAACTACAGGCATGCGCCACCACGCCTGGCTAATTTTTTATTTATTGTAGAGATGAGGTCTCACCATGTTGCTCAGGCTGGTCTCGAATTCATGGGCTCAGGCAATCTTCTCGCCTCTGCCTCCCAAAGTGCTGGAATCATAGGCTTGAGCCACCACACCCGGCCTCTCTCTTTCTTTTTCTTTTTTCTTTCTCTTTCTTTCTTTTTTTTTTTTTTTGAGTCAGGGTCTCCCTCTGTCACCCAAGCTGGAAAGCAGTGGCATGCTCATAGCTACCGCAACCTCAACCTCCTGGGCTCAGGTGATCCTCCTGCCTCAGCCTCCCGAGTAGCTGGAACTGCAGGTGTGTGCCACCATGCTAAGCTAATTTTTTAATCTATTGTAGAGAAGAGGCCTCAATATGTTGCCCAGGCTGGTCTCAAACCCCTGGACGAAGGCAATCCTCCGGCCTTGGCCTCCAAAATGTGGGATGACAAGCGCGAGTGAGTCAACACACTCATCCTCTTCCTTCCTTCCTGTCTCTTCCTTTCTCTTTCTCTCTCTTTCCCTCCCTTCCTCTCTCCCTCTCTCTGTCTCTCTCTCTCTTTCTTTCCTGACAGGGTCTCTGTCACTCTGTCACCCAGGCTGGAGTACAGTGGCATGATCACAGCTCACTGCACTCTCCAACCCCTGGGCTCAAGAAATCCCCCTGCTTCAGCCTCCTGAGTAGCTGGGACAACAGGCACATGCCACCACTCCTGGTTAATGTTTTTATTTTTTGTAGAGACGAGGTCTCACTATATTGCCCAGGCTGGTCTCAAACTCCTGGGCTCAAGTGATCCTCCGGTCTCGGCCTCCCAAAGTGCTGGGATGACAGGTGTGAGCCACCATGCCTGGCCTTCTCATCGCCTCTTAAGGGACATCCAGCCGCACATCTGCCTTTCACTCCTCGCAGGCACAGACTGAGCTGTAGGGAAAAGGCAGTTGTGCTTAACCCCCCTTTGATGCCTTTTTTTTTTTAATCCAGAAAGCATGTTACTTTGGCTCATCTTCACATGAAAACGTGGAAGTCTGACCGCATGTGACCTTTCCACGGTCACCCTCCTCTGGGAGCCACACATAAGGATGATGGATGGACGTCACCCCATCGTGTGCTGAGAAGGCAGGACCCGGGCCGGTGACACAATAAGAGATCCCCTTGCTGATAGCTCAAGGACACTTTGCTGGCCCCCCCTCCCATAACGTAGGAACAGAAGGAGGAAGAGAATGGTGCCCACACAAACACACAGCTGAGATGCCAACCATGCTTTCTCCTGCCTTTGAAGGTCCTGTCCCCCCGACCCCTCAAAGAGAAGTCTGTAGCCAGGCACTTGGCTCACGCTTGTAAAACCAGCACTTTGGGAGGCCGAGGCGGGAGGACTGCCTAAGCCCAGGAGTTGGAGACCAGGCCAGGCAACATAGCAAAATCTCCTCTCTAAAAAAAATTTAAAGCCGGGCTTGGTGGCTCAGCCTGTAATCCCAGCACTTTGGGAGGCCAAGGCGAGTGGATTGCCTGAACCATGGGTTCAAGACCCACCAAGGGCAACTTGGCAAGACCTCGTCTCTACAATAAATAAAAAATTAACCGGGTGTAGTAGCGCACGCCTATAGTTCTGGCTATTTGGAAGGCTGGGGAGGAAGGATCACCGGAGCCCAGCAAGTCGAGGCCTCGGTGGCCGGGAGTGTGCCACTGCACTCTGGTCTGGGTGACAGAGTGAGACTCCAACTAAAAAAAAATGTAAATAAATAAATTAAATTAAATTAAACAGTGCATTTGGCTGAGCCCAGTGGCTAATGCCTATAATCCCAGCACTTTGGAAGACCGAGGTGAGAGGATTGCGTGAGCCCACGGGTTCGAGACCAGCCTGGGCAACTTGGCAAGACCTCATCTCTACAATAAATTTAAAAAAAAAATTAGCCAGGCATGGTAGTGCGTGCCTGTAGTTCCGGCTACTTGGAAGACTGAGGAGGAAGGATGGCTGGAGCCTAGCAGGTTGAGGTGGCCGGGAGCGTGCCACTGCACTCCAGTCTGGACGATGGAGTGAGACTTCAACTCAAAAAAAAAATGTAAAAATGAGCAGGTGTGGTGGTGCACACCTGTACCCTCAGTTACTTGGGAGACTGAAGTGGGAGGATCATCTGCACCCAGGAGGTTGAGGCTGCAGTGAGCTGTGACCAGGCCACTGCACCTCTGCCTGGGCAACAGAGTGAGACCCCGAGAAGGAAGGAAGGGAAGGAGGGAGAGAGGAAGGAAAGGGAAAGGAGAGAGAGAGAGAGAGAAGGAAAGAAATAAGAGGAAGGGAGGGAGGGAAGGAGGAAGGAAAGAAGGAAGGAAGGAAGAAATCTACTCAAGGAGCAGCTGAAGGTTTCCCGGGGAAGAGGAGAGGCTTCTGGTGCAGCCCCCTGACACCCCAAGCCTCCCCGAGGCCCTTCTGTCCTGCTCTGCCTGTCACTGAGGGGCTATTTGGTCCTGCCAGGCAGGGCCCAGCCTCTCACCTCCCCATCGTGCCCCCTGCCTCTCCCTCCCCACAGGCCGGCCTCCCTCCAGGGAAGCAGAAGGAAGGCCCTGCAGGTTCCTGGACCAATTCCAGCCCAAGAGCCTTCTCAAAACATTTCTTCCAAACATTCCACCCTTTCCCTAAGCAGAATTCCCTACCAGCTGCTATGTGGCTGACTTTTTTTTCAAAATTGTTACCAGTCTCACTTGTAGGTAAAGCTTGACAAATCTCTGCGATTTTTTTTCTTTTGTTTTGAGTCGAGGTCTCTCTCTGTCCCGAGGCTGGAGGGCAGTGGCATGGATCACAGCTCACTGCAGCCTCAACTTCCTGGGCTCAGGCGATCCCTCGGCCTCCTGAGTAGCTGGGATCACAGGCACGCGCCACTACACCTGACTAATATTTTTTTATTTTTTTGGTACAGACATGGTCTTGCTACTTTGCCCAGGCTGGTTTCAAACTCCTGGCCTGAAGTGATTCTCCCACCTCAGCTTCCCAAAGTGCTGGGACTACAGGCATGAGTCGCCACACCTCTCTAAGTTTGTAACATTTTTTTTTTTGTAGAGACGTAGTCACACTGTGTTGCCCAGGCTGGTCTTGAACTCCTGTGCTCAAGCGATCCTCCCACCTCAGCCTCCCAAAGTGCTGGGATGACAGGCATGAGCCACCCGCCCGTCCTGTATAACTTTTTTTTTTTGAAGCTAGATGTCTCTCCAGCGGCTGTAGGCTTCCTTCGTTGGAAATTAATTCCCCGAGGACACAGACAAGAATATTCGCTTCCTTTCCTCAACAGCTGCTGTCCTTTTAAAAATCAAGCAAGGCTGCCGGTGCTCCACTCTGATAAGATGAAATCTGATTGGTCCTGAACATTTGTGCTGGTTCTCAAGCTAAAAATAACATTAGAAGACACGACAAGAAGCCCTTTCTCTAGCTTCCCAAGGACAACTGGACTTGCTAAACCAGGCGGTGGCCAGTACATTTCAGTACAAACTGGCCTTGTTATTAAAAACATAGTTGAAAAAAATTTATGCAGCAAGTCGCTGTGTCTGTGTAAACGGTTGGTTGTGAAATTGTGGGACCCCCGGCAGTACAGCCCTGTGTGACGTGGTCACAGAGTTTAGCTGGAATGCCCAGATCTTGCCAGTGGGAGTGTCAAACAAGTTGCCTTATCGATGAACACCCACTAGCAAAGCTTCAACTCCAGCCCTGCTGGATTGTGGGGAATTCCAGGCTCTTGACAAATTCCTCTCCTCACTGGTTCTGGAAATCAGGCCCCACCCTGGCCGTTGGCGGCCTCAGCCTCCTGGTGGGCCTCCTGGCTAGTCCATGGTTTCGGTGCTTTGTGGCAAGCCACCTCCCGAAAGGCCTGGCCTCCCCCTCATGCAAGGCCTGGTCCCCGCGTCCCGCAAGGCCTGGCCTCCCCTTCCCACAAGGCCTGGCCTCCACCTCCTGCAACCCCTGCCACCCCACCCCACCCTCCCCCCCGCCGCAAGGTCTGGCTTCCCCCACCCACGAGGCCTGAACTCCACCTCCTGAGACCCCTGGCCTCCCCCTCCCGCAAGACCTGGCCTCTACCTCCTGAGACCCCTGGCCTCCTCCTCCTCCAGCAAGTCCTGGCCTCCACCTCCTGCAACCCCTGGCCTCTACCTCCCACAAGGCCTGGCCGCCCGCTCCTGCAAGGCCTGGCCTCCCCTCTCCCGCAAGGCCTGGCCTCCCCCTCCTGCAACCCTTGGCCTCCCCTTCCTGCACGGCCTGGCCTCCCCTCCCTCCTGCAGTAGCTGCTCTCCTGAGGACGGCTGAGACCCTTCTTTTAATGCTCCGATGACACTGCTCAGCCCACTGCAGCTTCTAGCAGATTTCCCTAAAGCTCAGGAAACGAAGGGACAATCACAGCAGCAGCGCATCAAGCTGCCCTGCGTGTGGCAACTCCAGAGACCAGGGCCCAGACACACAGCGGAGGCTCCTCACGGTTAAGCTCTGAGTAGCGAACTTCAGACTGACCCCACCACCTGGGATATGCGAGGATG
>CAUYQG010261989.1:0-11468 GCA_963574415.1 Tarsius wallacei
CTTTGAGATAAGATAGACAAGTGGGACCTCATCAAACTGACACGCTTCTGCAAAGCCAAAGAAACCATTGAGACAGCAGGGAGACAGCCCACAAACTGGGAAAAAATACTTGCCAACTGTATATCTGACAAAGGCCTAACACCTAGGATCTACAAGAACTCAAATGTGCTGGGGAAAAGAACTAACAGCCCCATTTCAAAGTGGGCAAAAAATATGAACAGACACCTCTCAAAAAAAGACATACAAGCAGCCAACAGATACATGAAAAGATGCTCAGCCTCACTAGTCATCAAAGAAATGCAAATTGAAACCACACTGAGATACCACCTAACTCCAGTCAGGATGGCCATCATTAATAACTCAAAAAACAACAGATGCTGGAGAGGATGTGGGTAAAAAGGAACATTTCTACACTGTTGCTGGGAGTGTAAACTAGTACAACCTCTGTGGAAAACAGTTTGACGATTCCTAAAAGTTCTAAAAATTGACCTTCCATATAACCCTTACACACAACCTTGCATACAACCCTGCATACAACCCTGCAATCCCCCTACTGGGGTTCGCAGAGGATCTCAGATCACTCTATGAAAAAGATACTCACACACACATGTTTATTGCAGCATTACTTGCAATAGCAAAAACATGGAACAAACCATGCTGCCCATTGAAAGAGGACTGGATTTTAAAAATGTGGCACATATGCACGATGGAATATTATGCAGCCGTAAAGAAGGACAAAATTATGAACTTCACAGCAACTTGCATGGATTTAGAGGCTATAATACTGAGTGATCTATCACAGAAACAAAGAACTGAATATCACATGTTCTCACTCACAAGCAGACCTTGAATGACTTTTATACTATAAGAAAGGAATTGGCAGTTGTGGGATGCCAGAGGAGGGGAGGGCACACTTTATCGACAAGAGTACCTGCATCATGAACATTCATATACCTAACCCTGAATTGTACCCCACATATTTAAAATAAAAAATAAACTGGGCTTCTTGGAGAAATGACTGATTCTAGCACTGGGGCAGAAAATACACAAGATAATCCTGGAGCATCTTGTTAGTGCCAGAAAGTAAAAGTAAGACAGTGTCAAAAAAAAAAAAAAAAAGATGGGATTATTATAAAGAGCAAAGAAGACAATCAAAAGAGTTTCCAAAGAATTTTGGTTCCAGACCAAAACCGGAGCAATTTGAGAAAACAAATAAGTAAAATAGTACTGAATTATAACCACTATAATCTGGCTATACAGCCCAGAAGAATCTGCCCAGAAGAATCACAAACAATTGATGTATATACTCTCCTCTCGAGGAAGTGAGAGGCATGGCTCTCAACTCTTTCGGAGTGGGCTGGACACAGTGGCTTCCTTCCAAAGATGGCAGTATGGGGGAGGGTGAGAAAATGGGGGTGGTACAGGGGAGAAAACCAGCAATCACTGTGGTAAGTGATTGGGCAATCCCTGTGACAAGTGATAAGTCTAGTACACAGTCTGTACCCTCAGCATGAAATGAAGTAAGAGGCACTTTATTATCTCTGTGGTTTTCCTTCTCAACCCTCATGACACCAGTCTAATTATGAGAAAAACGTCAGACAAACCCAAATCGAGGGATATTCTATGAAATACCTAACCAGTACTTTTCCAGTCAAGGTCACTAAAACAAGAAAAGTCTGAGAAACTATCACAGCCAAAAGGAGCTTAAAGAGACATGATGATTAAATAAAATGTGGTATCCTGGATGAGATCTTGGAACCGGAAAAGACCATTAGGTAAACTAAGGAAATCTGAATGAAATATGGAGTTTGGCTAGGAATAATGTATCAATATTGTTTCATTAATTATAATACATGAGCCACACTAATGTAAGATGCTAATCATAGGGGGAAATGGGTATGTGGGATGTGAGAACTCTCTTGTGCTCTCTTTGTGATTTTTAGTAGATCTAAAACTGTTTCAAAATTAAAAAAAAAAATTTTTTTTTGAGTCGAGATCTCACTCTGTTGCCCAGGTTGGAGTGTAGTGGTATGATCACGGCTCACAGCAGCCTCGACCTCCCTGGCTCAGGTGATCCTTCCACCTCAGCATCCTGAGTAGTTGGGACTACAGGCACGTGCCACCACACTCGGCTTTTAAAAAAAAAATTTGTACAGGCAGGGTCTCGCTACATTGCCCAGGCTGGCCTTGAACCCCTGGGCTCAAGCAATCCTGCCGCCTCAGCCTCCCAAAGTGCTGGAATTACAGGCGTGAGTCACTGTGCCCAGCCTCAAAATAAGTTTTTAAAAAATGAATATATTGTTTATTTTAGGAATGCAATTAAAAGTAATTTAATTTGGTATCTGGTGAGACACGCACTGGAAAAAGAGACTAAGCTTATTTTCTTTCTCTTCCTAAGTTAGGGTCCACAGTTAGACATCAAGAAATTCACAAACATCCTGATATTGGATGCTCAGTCTGGATTAAAGCATCCTTCTCTTTAGAGAAGGGACCATGGCAGTTCTAGGTATCTCATGTCTTTGCCATCTTTGTTCTCTGTGTTTGGAGATTTGACTCCAGAAAACCAGACCCCCTCTCATCCTCAGTCAACACAATTCAGGTGGCATTGATTTCATTCATGGCCACTGGTCTCACAGAGAGTCAAGCGACCCAAACAAAGTCAAGGATACACAACCTTGAGATGCGTCTAAGGACTTTTGAGGGACAGGGATCCTCTCTATTTTCCTCTGTTCTCTGAGCTGTGAAGTGAGCCTGTAGCCAACGGTAGCCATCATGCCCACCATGAGTGAAGCCTGCCTCAAAGGAGACCCAATCAAGCAGAAGGCAGGTGGGGAAGTAGAGGAAGCCTAGGTCCGTGACACAGTTTGAAAAAAGGCAGATCAATGAGCCCAGAAATTCCTTTTTGGGCTTATGCCAATTTGTACTGGGTTTTCACTCACTTGGAATCTTAAACCTAAAAAGACCTCTACAAAATAGTAATTTGGCTGGATGACTTTCAAGTTTTTCCAACCCTAAGAGATTATACTATCATCTGGTATAAAGTGCTTCACAAATGCCTGCGCCTCCTCAAGCTTTAGTTATGCAGCGAAGACTTATCAACCTATTATGCCATAAGCATGTGGGAATTCTGTTAGGTTCTGGGAATAAAGGCATAGATTTCACCCTTGAGCACCTGACAGGTCCAAATCTCTAAGCAGAGGTGTGTTATCTGGCACCATTTTACAGATAAAGCCACTGGAGGCCAAAAAAAGGATAAAAGACTGTTATGTAATAGGATGAAGGTAGAATCCAGGTTTTCTGAAAAAGAGCCGTTTGTAGTAACCCGTACTTTCTTTGATGTTGGTAATTGATGTTGAATGAAGCCCCATTTATTTGTTTTTATTCATTCATGTCCTTATTAACTACAGCAAGGGTCAGCAAACTATGGCCCATGGACCAAACACGGTTTAATATCTATTCTTTGTAAATAAAGTTTTTGTGCAACACAGGCATGTCATTTTTTAATATATGACTGCTTTCACACCACGATGGCAGAGTTGAGAAATTATAACAGATACCAGATGATCCACAAAGCCAAAAATATTTGCTATGTGGTCTTAACAGAACCCCATTGAGTTCGTGCTAGGTGTCAGGCACTGAGCTAAGCCCTGAGACCACCATATTAGATAAGTTATCCTTGTGTTCAATGAGCTCACAACCTGGTACCATCTAGGGAGTGACAAAGAAGTTAAGAGGCAATCTAGCATGTTGAGATAAGATGTGACGGTGGGGGGGGGAGAAGGACAGAATACAATGTGAACACTGGAAACTGATTTCTAGCCTACTCTTGATGATGGAGTCAGGGAAGCTTTTATGATTAGACCTAAAGGACACTGGAGAGGGTTTGGGTGGGGTGGAAAGAATTTCAGGCAGAATGAAATGCTTGCTGGCTGAGCATGGTGGCTCAAGCCTGTATTCCCAGAACTTTGGGAGGTTGAAGCATAGTGAAACCCTATCTCTACAAAAAAGTAATAAATTAACTGAAAACAATTTTTTAAAAATTTAAAAAGAATGAAGTGCATGTAAAAATTCAGCATATGAATGCAAGGCACTTTAACTGATGAGTTTCAGCTTTATAGGTATTATTGTATTTAAAATAAGTGGAAAATAAAATAAAACAAGGCTACATGCAGACCAACAAGGAGACTATGTAGTGATCTGAAGATTATGATTGGGGTGTGCATGTATTGAATTTCACTACAGCTGAACCCAAAATCAGAAGGGAAGAAGTGAAAGTGACAAGTGATGGGGATAGGACAGCAGGTTTAGTATGAAGGACCCAGTAAGCCACAGAAGTGTGGGCACTGACCTGAGGACAAAGAAGAGCCCGCTTCCTGTGGATGATTATTAAACCTGAGAAAGTAGAACTTATCAAAGGAAGGATTTCACAATTGGGAGTTTTTTCACTAAATTGTTAGTGTCCAGAACTAACGAGTAAGATCTCTAAATCTTGGGCTGGGTATGGTGGCTCGTACCTGTAATCTCAGCACTTTGGGAGACCAAGGCAGGAGGATTGTTTGAGCTTAGAAGTTTGAGATCAGCCTGGGCAACATAGAGAGACTTGGTCTCTACAAAAATAAAAACGTTAGTTGGGCATAAAATATAAAATAGGGATAATTGTGTGCCTGTAGTCCCAGCCTCTTGGGAGGCTGAGGCTGGAGGCTTGCCGGTGCCCAGGAGGTCGAGGCTGCAGTGAACCGTGATCATGTCACTGCACTCCAGCATGGGCAACAGAGTGAGACTCTCTCACTTACTGTCAACTATGGGGTCTACTCAGCAAGCGTCTCACTCTGTGATTCCCACATCAGCATCCTTATTTTTTATATTTTCCTGTGAGATGGGAAATCAGACTGGCCAGGGTCCACCTTGACCACCTACCAGCTATGCAGCTCTGAGCAACTTACTCAATCTCTCTGTGCTCCACCACCCCTCTATAAAATAGGGATAATTGGGCCGGGAGCAGTGGCTCAAACCTGTAATCCCAGCACTTTGAGAGGCTGAGGTGAGGGGATTGCCTGAACCCATGGGCTTAAGAACTGCCTGGACAACTTGGCGAGATCTCATCTCTATAGTATATCAAAAAAATAGCTGGGCATGGTAGCGTGTGCCTGTAGTTCCGGTTACTTGGAAAGCTGAGTTGGAAGGATTGCCTGAACCCAGTGGGTCGACGCTAGGCTGGCCATGAGTGTGCCACTGCACTCCAGCCTGGGCGACGAGGTGCGATTCCAATTCAAAAAATAAATAAAAATAAAACAGGGATAATTGTACCTGCATCTTGGTTTGCTGTGAGCACCAAATGTGATGGTCCATGGAAAACATTTAGCAGAGTGTGGGCAAGTAGTGAGCACCCAACAAATGCTAGTTATTATTCAAGCAGTTGTCAGATAATTTTGGAGGAATACCAAGGACAGAATGAGATGCTGCAGTGCACACATCTCACTGTCAACTGCTGCCTAACATTCCTTCCTTGGTGGAACCAACCCATTCTCCTCCTGTAGGTTACAGTCTAGCGTGTCAGGATGAGCACATGTCCTAGACATAACCAATCGAGTTAACTCACTCCCTTGTGGGAATTTGCACGGGACGCAGGAAGTAGACTGGTTTACTTGGAGAAGCTGATTCAGCCAGAGACACGGAGGATCATGAATTGTGGACAATAAAGGCAACAGAAGCATCACTAATGTAACCATCACCCAAAGCTTGATGCATGTAGCCAAGCGCTGCTCGTCTTCTGCCTTCCAAGACGGGCCGTGCTACCCCACAAGGACCTCACTGTCAGGGAAATAGAAAAGGAATGAACACTCACTAAGCTGTGGCCATGCACAAAGCACTATGCGAGGTCTCATTCACATACAGTTCCAACAACCTTTTGCACTAACACACAAGGACAAGGAATTGGAAGCCTTTCACAACTTCGCTTGAAACATCACGTGCATTGCCTAGGATATGGGAGCTAATTTCAGGACGAGAAGAGAGAGATTCACTCAGATTGCCCCAAGAAGGAGGTGACTCGTGGCAAGGGCACACAGGGTCTGGAATCAGCACCCCATTAGGAAACTTCAAGGCACCACCTGCTCTGCCTTCTCTGGGCTGTCTCTTTCTGCTTGTCTCTGAACCTCTCCCATGAGCGTCTTCCTCATGATGTCAGTTTTCTCATGGTCCACATCATCCACCCTAGACCCTAATCCTCTTTGTGGAGCTCAACTCAGCCCTCTGAGCTCACTGGCTCATGTGGCCACACTGAACATCATGGGGATGGGGCACACTCCCAGCGTGTGCCTGGAAGATAGCTGGAACCTTTGTAGAAAGAGCTATTCCTAAGCCGTGTGAAGCCAAATTTTAAAGGAAGCCATTCCTATTCACCTGAGATTCCCTACCATGTCACCTGGAAGTAGCAATTCACTATTTTTTTTTTCTTTTTTTTGCCAACCGGGAAATCTCCTGGGGCCTGGGATGTCTGCTGCTATACTTGTTCATTCTTACATCTAATTCTTCCACTTTCGCTTTCTTCACAAAGGCTTGCCAGGAGAGCAGGTGTCAGGTTTCCAAGATTTCAGCACTTTCCTATTTCTTCAGATGAAAATTCTCTTTTTTCTTCAGAGAGCGACATCAGCATAACAATGACAATTTGAGCCAACCAGAACATGTATCCACCCAGGCTCCATTTCTCCTTTTCAGCATGAGGATCCTCCCTCAACCCCTCTAAATTCCAGATTCCTGAGAGAGAACTTGAGTCCTTCTGGTTCACGTCAATCAAAGTAGACCTCAGATCATTTTTCACAGACTGAGCTGTTGTTGGCTACCCTAGGATCAGCCTTCCCCGTGGGTTAGAATCTATCCCACTGTGTAGAAAGCAACCATTGCATTTGCAGGTTCGGCATTGGGGGCTGTGAACAGGTTACAGTAGCTGGGTTGGTAGGCAGTAACTAACAACTCTAACCCAAGTAGGGATTTTTTATAAGCATGTCACCAAAACAGTCCGTTAAATCACTTAGGAATCCACTCAACCGCAAGTAATAGAAAATTCAATTCACAGAAGCCTAGACATACAAAGGATTTGTTTTTCCTCTCATAATAAGATGTCCAGATGCAGCCCAGGGATTCAAAAATATCATCAAGGACCCAGGCTCATCACTTCCTGTTCCTCCATGTTGGTTTGTCACACCTGGTCACAGGAGGGCTGAGGTATTTCTGGTAATCAGGTTCATGTTCGCAAACGGGAAAGGGGAAGCCTTCACGTCTTTCATCTTTGATTTTTTTTATTTGGGAAGATAATCTCTTCTCAGCAGACTCCCTTCATTACTTATTATCCAGAATTCATCCACAAGCTTACACTCAGATCCACTATATGAGATGGCTATGACTGGTTTAGACCAATCAGGCTCACGTCCTGAGCTGTAGGGTTAGGAATCTAGGGTCCCTTATATCAAGATATGGAACATGCTGGTTGCCTACAAAATAATTAGAATTTCATTAAAAGAAAAGGCTGGCTGGTCAAAGTGGCTCAAGCCTATAATTCACACACTTTGGGAGGCCAAGGTGAGAGGATTGCCTGAGCCCAAAGGTTCGAGACCAGCCTTGGCAACTTGGAGAGACCTCATCTCTACAATAAAAATTCTTTAAAAAGTTAGCCGGGCGTGGTAGCACGTGCCTGTAGTTCCGGCTACTTGGAAGGCTGAGGTGGAAGGATCGCCTGAGCCCAGCAGGAAGACTGTGGTGGCCATGAGCATGTCGCTGCATTCCAGCCTGGATGACAGAGTGAGACTCCGACTCAAAAATAGAAGAGAGGAAGAAGAAAAGGCTATTGGTTTAGCAGGGCACAGCTGACCACGTACATATACCCCCGTAGCTGATCTGACTCCCACTTCCAATAGATAATAAGTTCTTGATGAGTGAGTGAATATTTTGACTCATCAAAAGAGAAAAATGATAGAAAGTAGAAAGAAAGAAGACCAGGGTAGCTGTTGGAAGATGTAAACATTCCAGAAATCTCTGTGAAACCTGGGCTCACCTCTAAATCTTAATCTCTTAATCAGTAAAACAGAACTGAACAACCCCTTCACCCCAGAGTTGATATGGGAATTACATTAGACCACTTATAGCCAAGTTCTTAGAACTCATAAAGGCCTGGGAATATGTTTCGATTTATAAGCAAAGGAAACAAAGTTGGGAGGAAGCTGGCATCAGTCAACTGGCCTCATAAATTATCCTCCCAAAGGGAGGATCCTCAAACAGAAAAGGAGAAATGGAGCCTGGGTAGATACATGTTCCGGTTAGTTCAAAAAGTCGTTGTTACGTTGATGTCACTCTGAAGAAAAAAGAGAGTTTCCATCTGAAGAAATAGGAAAGTGCTGAAATCTTGGAAACCCAGCTCTTGCTCTTCTGGCAAGGCCAGACCTCTGTGAAGAAATTCAAAGTGGAAGAATTAGATGTGAAAAAGAAGTAGGCGGCAGAGGGAGACTCCAACTCAAAAAAGAAGAAGAAGAAATATAGCATAGCATTAAATGCCCCAGGAGATATCCTGGTTGGCAAAAACATAGCGAATCACTACTTCCAGGTGACATGGTAGTGAAACTCAGGTGACTAGAAATGGTTGCCTTTAAAATTTGATTTCATACGGTTCAGGAATCATTCTTTCTACAAATGTTCCAGCTGTCTTCCTGGCACAAAATGTCTTCTGCAGCAGCTAGGATGGCATTGGAGAACATCATCCTAAGAAAACTAACACAGGAACAGAAAACCTAACACCGCATGTTCTCACTTAGCTAAACTAAGGATCTGCAAAGGCACAGAGAATGGTGTGGGGGATACTGGAGACTCAGAGGGGAAGAGGAGAGGGGTGGAGGGACGAAACATCATCTATCAGGTACCATGTGCACAGGTGGGAGTGGGGGGTACACTTAAAGCCCAGACTTCTTCACCACTGTACAATGCAACCATGTAACCGAAAACTGTGTGTACCCCCTAAAGCTATTAAAATAAAGAAAAATAAAATAAATGAAAATGAAAATTAAAGAACCACTGTTTGGAGTGAGACAGGCTGAGGCACGAGTCTCTGACACGAGCCACATTGCCTGCCACATCTCACCCTTGTGCCTGGCTCCTGTTCCTCTCTCAGTCTAGAGCTATGGTTCTATCTTTTTGCACCTTAAGAGTCACAAAAGGAACTTCTAAAATAATACACAGGTTCTACCCTCAGATGTGATTTCATTGGTCTGAGGCGAGGCCTGGGCATTAGTGGGTTTTTTTGTTTTGAAAGCAGGATTTATTGAATGGACAGAAAAGCTCCCACAGTGGGAGGGGACCCAAGGGGCTTGCCCATTTTTTTTGTTTGTTTTTTTGTGGGTTTTTTTGTTTTTTTTTTTAGCTTAAATGTACAGCTAGCTTTGAGAACCATTTGTCTAGAATTCCTATCATTATTCTTTCTGTCTTTCCTTCTTTTTTCTTTCTTTTTCTCTTTCTCCTTCCTTCCTTCTTCCTTTCTTCCTTCCTTTCTTTTTTTTTTTTTTTTGGAGTGACAGGGCCTTCCTATATTGCCCAAGCTGGTCTCGAACTCCTAGCCTCAAGTGATCCTCCAGCCTTGGCCTCCCAAGAGTGCTGGGATTATAAGCATGAGCCACCGTGCCTGATCAAAGAATTTCTTAATAGTATTTGATTGGTTAATCCTTCAACACTCAGTCTGAATCTTTTCTAAAATGTCTTCCTAAATCCAAAGTTCCCACCTGAGCTCCAGTGGGAGCTTCAGGAACCTGGGCACACCTTATCTCTGTAATCAGAACATCGTATCAAGATGACCCCTTTTCATTCCTACTTCCTAACCACAGGTGATCTCCTGGAGCTCGGGGACAGTTCTGGAATCATCTTGTATCTCCAGCGCTTAACACAGATCCGCTCATCCTATATCAAGGTTACATATACAATAAATGCTTATTGATTGAAACATAGAAAAGACTTTCTCAACTTCATTTAAAGTTAAGAAATCATCGAGGACCTTTGAGAAAATAGCTTTAGGGAAAAGGTGGAAGAGATGACAACTGTCCTAGATTGACAGCTGAAGGAGAAAGTGTAAGCCTGGACGGCAATGTGAAGACCTTGTCTTGACATGAGCATTAGAAAGGCAACAGACAGATGGTCCAGAGATTATTCTTAGGACGGGAAAACAGCAAGTTCTGTAGCATTGGCAAAGACATCATTAGACAAGAAAAATGTGTTTCGGCAGAAAAATATCATTTTGTTAGCCAAGGGTTCAGAAATGAGAGACGGTGGAGGTGAAGAGAGCACAGGTATGCAGGATGTCAAAAGTGGTTACTTCTATGTGGTGGAATTCAGGTGGTGTGCTTTTTTTTCCACTCTGGGAGGTGCACAGTAAGTCTTTGTCGAATGAATACATTGTCTTTGTGGGAGTGACTGTGTGTGTTTATTTACAAGTGCAGAGTTGAGTTCATCATGCAGTTGAAGGCGCAGTGTCATCAGGGATCTGCTAAGTCTCCCATATTTTCCCTAGCATCTCAATACATACTCTGATTTTTCTCTAATGTATTAAAAAAAAAAGTTGTTGGATATCTAAGCATCCTTGACAGATGCACAGCATTGCTTTGTATGTTACATTTTCAATTTACAAAGCATTTTGCTGTAGCTCCCATTCTGCTACATTTTTTAGTCAACCCTGTGTTCTCAAGATCTGTGTTACCATACGTATAATGTGTATCTCACAGATCTTAATTGCTGCATAATATACTATTGTAAACATAGTCCCTCCATTATAGTCATTTTTTTTTTTTTTTTTTTTTTTGAGTCAGGATCAAGGCTGGAGTGCAGTGGCATGATCACAGCTCACTGCAGCTTTACCCTCCTGGGTTCAGGTGATCCTCCTACCTCAGCCTCCCCTGAGACTATAGGCAAGTGCCACCATACCTGGCTAGTTTTTTGTTTTGTTTTTGAGAGATGAGGTCTTGCTATGTTGCCTAGGCTGCTCTCAAATTCTGGGGTTCAAGCAATCCTCCTGCCTTGGCCTTCCAAAATGCTGGAATTGCAGGCGTGAGTCACCGCACCTGTCTGGTCCATTCTTTTTTGTTTTGTTTTGTTTTGTTGAGTTGGCATCTCACTCTGTTGCCCAGACTGGAGTGCAGTGGCATGCTCACAACCACCCCAGCGTCGACCTGCTGGGCTCAAGAGATCCTTCCACCTCCACCTTCCAAATAGCTGGAACTACAGGTGCGTGCTACCATGCCCAACTACTTTTTGGATTTATGCTAGAGATGAAGTCTCACCATGTTGCCCAGGCTGGTCTCGAACTCGTGGGCTCAGGCAATCCTCTCACCTTGGCCTTCCAAAGTGCTGGGATTACAGGCTTGTGTCACTGCACCTGGCCTTTTTTTTTTTTTTTGAGTTGGAGTTTCACTCTGTCGCCCAGACTGGAGTGCAGTGGC
>CAUYQG010261991.1:0-12613 GCA_963574415.1 Tarsius wallacei
AATTAATTCCAGCTCAAAGCAAAAACATGGAACCAACTGCACTGTCCATCGGAAGTGGACAAGATTTTTAAAATGTTATATATATACATGATGGAATATTACACAGCCATAAATAAGGACAAAATTATGAACTTCGCAGCACTTGGATGTATTTAGAACCTATAATATTCAGTGATCTATCACCAAAACAAAGAATTGAGTACCACATATTCTCACTCATAAGTGGACCCTGAACATCTATCATAATATTACAAGAAAAGGATTAGCAATAGCAGGACATTGCCAGGGGAAGGGTAAGGGGGGCACATAACATCAATAAGGGTATCTGATCCTAAACCAGGTGAAGTGAGGACCAAAGAGAGGCCCAAACTTCAACTGTATGTAGACCACTTACGTGCCTAATCCTGACTTATACCCCACATCTTTAAAATAAAATAAAATAAATATAAAAAAGAAAATTATCAGAAATAAAGTAACTAGAGTCATTAGAAGTTTTTTGGTATCTATATACAATTTTTGTTTGTTTGTTTTACTCAGAAACTTCACTGAGAACTTTTGCAATCAGCTACATGTCTGAGTGCTCAATCTTCAACAAAGGTGGACTATCTCAGAGTCCTGTAGAAAAAGACTATGCAAGATCTCTCAGCTACAAACTTTTTTTGTTTGCATAGGGTTTCACTACATTGCTCAGCCTACCTTGAACTTCTGGTCTCTAGCGATTCTCCTGCTTCAGCCTCTTTAGTACCTGGAATTAGGCACAGACTTTTGATGGTACCACTTAAACAACTTTTGAGATCAGACCAATAGACTGAGTCAGGATTTCCAGTACCCTACTCAAGAAGCAGATGAGACAGCTAACGAATAATTGAGTAGAACATGAATTAATTACATAGAACTTAAAATTAATTGGTAAAAGATAATGGTGATTTTGTTTCCTGTTTTAATGTTCTATTTTCTGTATGTATAAGAAAACCCTTCCTTTTAGGCTATGTCTATACTTATAACAATTTAGTAGACTGTGTTTCATCAAGCAGAAGTTAAACATTTGTAAATGATTTTCTCTCTGATCTTTCTAGTGTTTGGAAACTCTTATCATTATTATTGAACATTTAAAATTTCATGCCAATATAGTTATTTGCATAGGATCAGTAACAATCTGTCTTACTTGTTACCAGGACATAAATGGAAACATTAGTTATACAACCAAGGCTTAGCTTGGAATATCATATTTGAGAATGGTATGGAATCAAAGACTTACAAATTGTTCCTGGAAAAACTGGCCTGGTTCCTAGATTAAACATTTGCCAGCCTTCCAGATGAGTAAGGAAGTCTACTTCCTGACAGGCCCAGAAACCTTATGGTATATGAGGGATCTTGAGAAAAGAAGAATTCATTGAAATCCATAGGTACTGCAGGTAAAATCTGTGAATTTTGACTTACCTTCCAAGTCATCAAAGATTTATCATATCTGAAATTCCTTATGAAAACTTTCAGCCAAGCAAAGTGAAGACCTATTTTGTAAATTTCCATTTTTGATGGATAAATATTAGGCCAAATCTCATCAGATTAGTCATATTTTATGACAGAAAATATTTTCCTGATATTATTTTTGATCAAAATGGGGGAGACTAAAATGTGTTTTATTAGTAAACTAGTCTATAGAAAATCTTTTGGGATTGTCAGATTATAGCCCTGTTCATTTTCTTTGAACTATTTTGTATCTATTTGAAAATGTAGATGATTGATAAGTATGCAAATTCCAGCCTCTTTGGCAGAGACTTAATTGAATTATCTCAGGCATCCCACATTGGGAAAAATCAGTATGGGTGCCTACTTTCAATTTGGTCATATCATGTTGCATTCACTAAATTATCAGTCCTTACCATATTTTTAATTATTCTACCTTTTTTCATTATCAGGCCACAACCCTCAGGATCAAAGTTTCCAATTTTAGTATAAGTTCTTCCTCTCCTGGAGCCTAAAAATGTGGCTGCTGGCACAACCTCTCATCAGATAGTTTAGCGGGTTTCATAGGAAAAACAGAGACAGTTTTCCAAAGTCTATTTCTTATATCCTGCTTTGTCCCGTCATGAAGAAAGTACATATTTCCGAGTTTTTCAACTAATACAATTTATTTTAAACTGAAGGGGGGACAGACAATGTTGAAATACATCTGAGTAATGTGATCCTAAAAAACAGTAATGGTTTAAAGATTCTCCCACCTTTTGTGTTCAGGGAAATTGCAATGCTATAAGATCACCATGCTCAAGCATATTTCTAAATAAGACCCACTTCTTCCTTCTCTTTGATTTCCTTACTTGTCTCTATGAAATCTCTCCTTTCCTCTAATTGGTTCTCATAAAATAATATTCTCCCTATTACAATATCCTGATTAACATAATCTCTTAATACATTTTATCTTTCATAACACATACACACACGCAGCTTAAAGAGTGAAGGGGAAATGTATTAGCAAGTGCAAAAAGTAGATTTAGATATAACAACAATGCCTTTGTTGGTTAATTGAAACATCAGTATTAAGAGATAATTTCCAAGAAAAAAATTTTGACTGTCATACAGATATAAATATCAATGTATACTGCACATTTTATTTAACTTACAATGTGGAAATCAGGAACCCGTTTATAACAGGTTCAAAAGAAAATCTAAAGATCAACTATATTTATAAATTGGGAATATTAAAGTGAATGCATAAGTGGAGGTAAAACTAACATCTTTCACAGAAGGGGAGGAAAGTCAGTTTAGGCACTGCCTGACAAAACAGAGTTTTGTACGTCTAAAGACAAGAACTTTTTTTTGCCTTATATCAGTTGTTTACTATTTATGTATTTTTAAAATAGTTCCATTAAAAGCAAATTATGTAATGCTGAATATTCTGCTATAGACAAATGCATAGCTTTCCACTGAAACAATAATTTTCCCTACAGTGACATCAGTCTTCCAGCCATGTTCACTTGTATCATCAATATTGTCATATTTAACACAATAGGTGACCATGTATGTGTGTGTGTGTGTGTGTGTGTGTGTGTGTGTGTGTGTGTGTGAGAGACAGAGAGAGAGAGAGAGAGAGAGAGAGATTGCAATGCTATCCTTTTTTTTCTTTTTGTTATTGTCTCCTTTGATACTACTGGAATGTCCATGTTAGTCATTTTAGTCATTTTCTATTACATTTTTATGTTCCACTCACTGGGCATCATGTCCAACCTCATTTTGTTATTCTTTCTCATATATCTATTCAGACTTGAGGTTTCCTTGCACACATGAAGACTTTGTAGTATTTCAGTAGCACAGAACCAAAGAAGCAGAGAAAGGCCCTCCTTGCTTGACAAGTGATGCACTTCAAGAACAGATATGAAGTCCATTATTGTATGATGCTATGACTTGTAACTCTGGGCATTTTGTGGTGGTGGTTTTGTATTTAAATGATAATATACCCTCCCTTGAAGAACTTCTGTTTCAAATCTGCTTGTGTTTATCATTATTTGAAAGATTTTTAAATAGATAAAGACATCTTAATTTAGTTTCAGGGAAAAGCTTTGGTTTAAACAATTGTAGCTATTTCTAATTGTCAATTTGTCAGCATTAACTAAGAATACCAGTTTTACTCATTTGTTTTTCGAACTTATGGCGGGAAAAGGACTGAGTTGTACGTTGGAGAGGGTTTCACCTCCTACTCATCATACATCTAATACTCTAGCTGAGTTCATTGCCTCATTTCCAGCTCTTTTTATTTCTTTATTGGTTGTTTTAATACTTCAAAGTCCATTCTATTAGTGTTATTTTTTTTCTTTTCTATGTGGCATTTGAACTCATATGCATAGACCTCATATGTGTTTCTATGGGCATTTGGATAGTGCAGATATTAAGAGATGTTTCACATCTTTACCATTTAGTAGTTTCTTAAATTCCTGAAGTGCTAAGTTCTTCTTATGCAAAATTAAAGATACAGCTAAAATGAGATAATCTCTGTAAATAGTTTCATATTATAATTATAAAATACTAAATATGAAACAATTATTAGCTGTTATTATATTATAATCCCCTGCTTATCTTTTATCCTTGGTCTTGGGCCCTTTTATACCTTTGAATATAAAATCAGATAATTAGTCCTACTAGATAAAACTATAATTATAATAATAGATAATTATTTATCTGGAATTCACTGCATAAAATTCACCATATTGATCATTAAACCTATTTTTAAAATGAGGCATATTGATGACAGAGTTGTCATGATTGCCAGTGTTTTTGTTTTTTCTTTTATTTATTTATCTAATATTTATTGAGTATTTGTTGTGCTCCTCATCCTGTTCAAGATGCATGAATTATTTCCTCAACAAGATAGTCTCAGCTCTTAGTTAAACTGTAAAATTAATAACTAGAGAAATAAATAAAGCAGGTATTATAATAGAGAGTAAATTATTTGTTAGGAGGATATTTTTAGTTTGGGCAGCAAAGATTCTCTGAAGAAGTGGCCTTTGAAATGAGACCTAAATAACAAAAATGAGCTAACCATGTAAAGATTTGGGAAAAGGTTGAAGGAGTACACAGGTACAAAAGTAGTACTAAGCCTGGCAGGTCAAGGTGTTGACATAAGACCCTTTTTTCTGGAGCTTAGTCATCCAGGTAAAAGTGGGTAGGGAGTGATGCCAGAGAGGGAGAAGACAAATCACACACAGTCTTGAAGGCTCAGTAACTGGAGGCTGAGTATTTATTCCTTGTTAAGTAGAAAGTTGCTGGCAGGTTTTAATTAGAAAAATGGCATGATCTGGCGAAAGTTTTATGATGTATATATAGTATCATTAGTGAACAGAATGGACTGTCAGGGAATCAAAAACAACAAAACAAAACAAAAAATATGAAGAAAAGGACAGAGCAGTAGTCCAGATGGATGCTATAAACTCTTAAAGCTTAAGGCAAAATAACATCCTTCCACCAGGGAAGATATTCACATTCTAATTCCCAAAACCTGTGAATACTTAAAAAGCAAAAGAAAGTTATGGAGGCAGACAGAATTAAGCTTGCTAGTCATCTGATTAAGATTGGGAAATTATCCTAGATTATTTAGGATTTTTAATGAGTCCTTAAATGGTAAAAAGGGAAGCAGGAGAATCAGAATCAGAGAGATGGCTCTTTCATGAGAAAGACTCAACTTACAATCTCTGGCTTTTAAGATGCAAGGAGACCTATAGAGCCTGGAAAAGTTTAGAAAATGAATTTTCCCTCAGAGCTTCGAGAAAGGAATTTAGCTATGGCAATCTTGGTTTTAGCCTAGTAAAACTCATTTCATATTTCTGACCTCCAGAACCATAGCTATTAAGTTTGTGTCGTCCTAGGTCACTAAATGCAGTTATTTGTTACAGCAGCACTAGAAAACTAATAAAGATAACTTGGCATAGGATGAGGCAAAGACATAAAGAAGAATGAAGAGCAAGGGGAAGTATTTTGGAGCTAGATTCTATAAAATATGCTAGTGAATTGTATAGAGTAGGGATGGAAGAGAAATAAACAAATCAAAACTTACCTTAGGAAACAAGGTACCATGAGGTGAGATAGGAAAGACTGGGAAAGAAACAACTTTGGATGGGAAGAAAACATCAAGGAATCTGTTTTAGGCATGCTGTGTCTGAACTTCTTGACAATTTATACAAGAAGAATTGTCAATAATAATCTTTTGGGAAAACTCTTGGATTCCCATAATGTTACTGGGCTTAAGAAATAAATCCTGATGTTTAGCATAACATAGACTTGGGGTTGACAAACTTTTTGATAAAGGGCCAGATAATAAATATACTAGGCACTGTGGGCCATAGGATCTCTGTCACAACTATTCAACACTGTTGTTGAAACGGGAATCCAGCTATAGACAATACAAACACAAATGGGTGGGTTGTGTCACAATAAAATTCTAAAAAAATCAGTCTGTGAGTTTACCTTGGCCAGTGAGGTATAGTTAGTCAAACTTTGGGGTTATTTGAAAGATTTCATTTTCTTAGAAAAAAAGATGTATACCACTTCATAGAGATGGCACTAATATCACAGAAGGAGAGGAAAAAAAAAAAACTTCATTAGGATAGACATGGAAGGTAAACCCATGGATTGTAGATGTGATTTATTATCATTACTATCAATTGCAGTCATGTTAGCTAACATTTGTTGCACATATATTAAACTAAGTATTTCTCATGTACTATGTTTCTTAAGCATCTCAAAACCCAGTGAGTTATTTATTATCATTATTCCTAATTTTACAAATGAGGTAACTGAAGTTTAGAGAATGAGTAAATAACTAAGGTTTAGGAAAGCTGGATATTCCTTGTAAAATAATCCTTTATTATCTTTTATTTTTTTTGAATTGGCGTCTCACTCTGTCCCCTAGGCTGGAGTGCAGTGGCATACTCATGGCCATCGCAGCTTCCACCTGCTGGGCTCAGGTAATCTTTCCGCCTCAGCCTTCCAAGTGGCTGGAACCACAGGTGTGCGCCACCTAACCCAGTTTATTTATTTATTTATTTATTTATTTATTTATTTATTTATTATAAAGACGCGGTCTCATCAAGTTGCCCAGGCTGGTCTCAAACCCCTGGGCTCAGTCAATCCTCTCTCTTGGTCTCCCAAAGTGCTGAGATTACAGGCTTGAGCCACCATGTCCAGTCTCCTTTGTTAATTATTAATGACCTTCTCTATAACTAGCAGGTGTCAGAACTGTGATTTCAATCCAAGTCTGAAAAATCTAGGCTCAATCTCCTCATCATTACACCGCAGTTTATGCAAGTATTGTGAGGTCAGTTGGTCAGTTACCTCTGAATTATGTGCAAATGTATAGGATAAAATGTTTAGAATGCTCTCAGATGGTTGTGATAAAATCTAGTAAGGTCTTTTTAAATCATTAATCCTGAAGTTGTATAAACTCACATCTGATTGAGATGCATTTTTAAATAGAACTAAAGAACATAGTTACTTGCATTCTATGTAAAGGATAAAAACACATTTTCTTCCACTCTGAATAAAAGACACGCAGTTCTAAGAAGTGTATTAAAGTCTTAGATGCTAAATAACTACTAGGAAAAAAAAGGAAACATATCTCAGCCTGTATTACATTTAGTACTCTCAAGTTTACTTCTCCATCTATTTCAAGAGCTACTCTGATTTAAAACATTTCCCTGATTACCTCTTTTGTTAAAAGAGCAAACATTTATTTATTTTCCAACGAAGTGTTTCAAATACCTCTCTGACAAATCCATCTGTGACGTAAACACACTTCTATCATACTATTTTTAAGAAAATAAAACTTACAATTAAAAGGGTTGATTTTAGATTCAAGTACAATTTTAACCCAACTCTGTTCAAACATATTTACTAATAAACGTATCAGTGGGCTTGATTCTTCTCTACTCACCTCTTGGAATACAGTTGAAAGAATAATGCAGTAAAGGCATACAGCACGTTTAGATGAGCAGAATTGTGATTTTTTTAATACTAAAGTAGCAGCGAGAGAGAGACTGCTGACTGGTAAATGGTTATAAAGTTGTAGAAATCTTCTGGTTTATGGTATTACTTGTCACGTTCAACACAAAGTACACTTTCATATACATTTTGTATTAGGAAAAATATGCTAAAATCTAAAGTTAAGTATATTGTGATCAGTGCTGTCAAAACAATTACATAGTTGCCTTTACTGGAGCTTCTCTATTTGAAAACTTAAACCCAAAGGCTTAGCATGTTATTTATTTTATTGAACATAGAAAATCCTGCATCTATCTCTTTTGGCAGAACAAATTCCATTGTGTTTGATAAATATAAATAAGTACCAGAAATTTCTGTAACACAGGTATTTCTTTCTGTTAATAATTAAGTCTTTATCCCTGGAAGTTTTTTAGGTTACTAGTTTATTAGAGAAAAGCACTTTTTTTTTTTTTTTTTTTGAGTTGAAGTCTCACTCTGTCTCCCAGACTGGAGTGCAGTGGCCACTCCCGGCCACTGCAGCCTCGACCCACTGGGCTCCGGTGATCCTTCTGCTCAGCCTTTCAAGGAGCTGGAACTACAGGCGTGCGCTACCACGCCTGGCTAATTTTTTGATTTATTGTAGAGTTGCGGTATCGCCAAGTTGCCCAGGCGGGTCTCGAACCCGTGGGCTCAGGCAATCGACTCACCTCAGCCTCCCAAAGCGCGGGATTACAGGCTGAGCCACCCAGCCCGGCGAGAAAAGCACTTTTGATAGCTTTAAGCAATATTACTATTTTTTTTTTACTTTTCACAAAATTACTATTTTTTTAATAGATGTTTGCTTTGAAGACAAAGATGACTTCTGTCTATAATATATTCATCACCAAAAATTTTAAATCATTTTTCTGTCTACAATATAAAGTTGGTTGTCTAAATATTTCATATGAACAAGGACATAAAAAGTACTAAAAGTCAAAAGTGCAGACCGGTGAGAGTTTTCCATCTGTAGTTAAATTTTAAGATTAAAAACAAAAACAGAAAGACAGCCTATATTCCTGCCACCCTAAGACTGGGGGGCCTACAAGAATGAAGTATGATAAAAAATAGTCCACAGTGGCGGGTGGCCTTGAGGGTTGAGTTAGAATTTAGTTCAAAAAAAAAAAAAATTAAAATCTAGGTCAGGGTTATTGTGAAAGTAACTAAATGAGAAATATAAATCAGACAAAGAGTATTTGCCTGGAAATAGCTAATATGGAAAAAGCAAAAAACGCCAGATAAGCAGAGGAGGCAGAAACATTGTTCTTGCTCACAGTAATGGCTTGGCAGCTTTCTGGTACACTAAAACTAGCTGTAATCACACATTTTCGTTTTCTACTCTCTATCACCCTGATGGCCAATTTATCCACAGTAGCATATTTACAGGCCTGTTTACGAAATTGAAATTCTTAACCAGAGCTGATGCTACATTGCCTTGGAGCACTATAGGATTTAATTGAACCAGCATGAAAGAACTGATGAATGGCTCTGCTCGCAGTGAAGAAAGTGGTGCAGGGCAGAATTTCAATGGAAGATTTTAGCCAATACTTAGTGGCTGGGAAACAAAATTGTTGCCTATTGACGTGTCATCCTCTCTCTTTCTTTCCAAGCATACATGTGGCTAATTACTATTTTCTTTGCCACACCCCCTCGTTTCTTCTTTCCTTTATGTTTACTGGGCCATCCACCCTCAGCTCAAGTCTATATGACAGGGCCAAATCAGATATGATTGCAACCCTCAGTCTTTTTACTTTACTTCCCTCATTAAAATATCCTAAAGGAATAGTATTTTCAGATTGCTGCTACTCATGGAGTTATTAAGATGGGACATTGTAAATCAGCTGTAACCAAATTATGGATACCTTGTGTCTACCTTGTCTTTGAACTGCACACATATGCGCAATGCATTTGTGCCCTGTTATAATTTTTTCCCTTATTTCCTTCAGCTATTTGTTTACTTAAATTCCTTTTTATCCTCCTTATGGGGTTTTCTATATTCAATATTTATTACATTCTTAAAATTTTACCTCATTACCTATCCCCATGGTCATAATCTTCCTTTCTTATGCCTATGCTTTTGCATTTGTTTTCTTTTCTGTAGTAATAAATGCTCCAAATCTCACAAAAGACATGCTTATACTAAAGCATCTTCTTAACATTTATTTTGAAGCTTTATCATCTTATTGTTTTTCTGTTATCTTTTTTTACTCTTTCTCCTATTTGATGAGATTGGTTTTGGTTTTGTTTTCTTTTTGTAACAATGTAATAAAAGATACTCAGGAGTTATATTAATTTTTTTCTATTTCTTTAATGTTTGCTTGTTGCTTTTAACCTTGTTTTTCAAATATTACTGAATTAAAAAAATGATTAGTAGAAAGAATACTCCTATTTAATTGGTGAGATACATAACTAACTCATATTTTTGTTTTCTTGATCATTTTATTAAAAACAGAAATAATTTGTAATTTATGTATCATTTTCTCTTCTTCTGAATCTTATTTTTCATTCTACCTTTCTATTTGATCTTGTTTCCTCTTTTCCTAGTTGCCACATTGCAAACAAAATTTTGATTTTGCTTTGACTTAATGCTACCAGACACTCTCTCTCTCTCTCACCTACTGTTTTGGACATGTCTTCAAATTTATTCCCATTAAGCACTGATATCTCTCTCTCTCTCTCTCTCTCTCTCTCTCTCTCTCTCTCTCTCTCTCTCGATATCCCCTCTTATGTGAATGCTTTTTGTCAGTTATGGTTTGCTTTAACTCCTTATCCTTTTTACTGGTCTATCACTATTTCTTCTGGTTGTTCTGCTTTTTTATTTACCTGCCTACATCAAACCCTACAAATTACTACCTAAAAGTTATTGGGCAGTTTTTATGCCCCAGTTGTTCACATCCTACTTTTTGTGTTCAACACACAAATATTCAGTCAAAATATAGTGGCTATTTACTCTTTCATATTTATAAAGACATCCAACTAATATTCTGGTCAACTCTAGAAGTAGAGGTAAAAATAATGAAAAATTACATGTGATATAAAATGTCCTTTCTTCTTGGCTTGAAGATTATCAAAATTACTTTTGAAAATTGTAATATCTGGTGATCAGTGATTCACTTTGCACATAAACTCGGGGATTTGCTCATAAGTTATCTGATTTATTGGATGTACATCTCCTTTTTTACCTTTCGACAACCTCCTTTACTTCTTCCTATTTGTTCTAAAAATGAACCAGAACACGATGGCTGCAAAACATCAGCCTTGACAGAACTCACTCCCTTCAAATCTCCACTTGACCAAGCAAAGTGTGCATCTTTGTTTTTACAGAAATATGTATATCCTGAAAATAAGAAAAAACAGAGTAAGTGAATTATTATTTTAACTAAACAATAAAACATTAAACAACACACAGATAACATGTGGGCAAAATACATAAGCGTTCTAACATGGAAAAAAATGAGGGAAAAATATCATGGTGATTGAATATGGAAAAATACTCTCTCTTGATTTTTTTTTCTCATACCTAAACTTGCTTGTTTTTCTTGTAATTTATTTAATTTTTATTTTTGGTCTTTATGCTAAGTAAAATTAAGAATCACTGCACATTCTTCCTTTTGATACTTATTCATTAAGAAAATGAAAGTTTATGCCTAAAATACTCAGTTATGCAAATAGAATATCTAGTGCCACAAGAACAAAAGTAGCAGTAAAATGGCTTAACTTTAACTTCTAAGTCTCATAGTATGTGTGTGTGTGTGTGTGTGTGTGTGTGTGTGTAAAGGACTGAGAAAAGAATGGTAAAGATAACCAAAGATAAATTATTTGAAAAATGAACTTTCAGAGAGAGGGGGAAGATGGCAGTGAAGACAGTCAGACTATGTGAATCCTTGTGTGAGTGAGTGACAATTTTGCATACGTGTCTGTGAATAAGTGGGTATTTGAGTGACTGAATGAGCGGGGACTTGGGAGCAAGTAGCCAGGGCTCTCCTGGTGAGGTGGCTGGTGCTGCAGCCACTCTACTTGGATCCTAGAGCTTCCTAGGGTGTAGAAGCCAAGTGCAATTTTAAAAAAAATCAACAAAGCCTTTCCTGGGAAGAAGCTGCAGGGAGTGACTGCTGGCTCCAGACTCAGCCTCACCACTGCAATGCCTGGCCAGACACTGGCAGCAAGGACTACAGAGGGAATGTAGCATGGGAGCCAGAGGCAGAGCCCCACTGGAGAAGATGAAACAAGTACCCTGCCACCATCTTGAAAACTGGACAGGGAAATGCTCTGGCATTCCCATCAAGAAGCAACAGACCCAATCTCTGTGACCAGCAGGTTAACTACTCTGGAGTTGATAGTGGCCCAGACAGAATATTCTGAAAACACAAACTTTGGATAGACAGGATGAGTGTGGAACCTCAAAGGTCACACCCCCTATGAATTCAGCTGTGGGACAATGGGTGTGACCAGAAAAGGATGAGGAAGACCCCTCTGAGAGATCAGTGGGTGTACACACGTACCCACTGCATCATCATATAGAGTTTCAAGGAGCCTGTATCCCAGTCAGTGAACATTGTGATTTGCAAGTAGTTTCTGAATCCTAGCTCACTATCCTCCACCTTATTCAACTTCAAAACTACCAGAGGCAGCAAAATTTCCCACCCCTAGCCCTGTCTGAAAATAGAACAAATTCAGAATCCTGATCAGGAAAGAATAGAGGGGTGAGCAAACATCAGAAGGGAAAGTTCCTCCCACTGCCACTGAATAACAGACCTAAAGAGAAAAGAAAGAGATGTGCCACAAAAAAGGAAAAATCAACTGCCAGAGTTCAGATCCCACCAGGTCTAGGGTACCCCAAAGATGTGAACAGCATAGGCAAAATAATGCACTTTGGACACCTGCTTGCAGGACAGATGCCATTTAATGTTAGTTAACAGAGAGCTTTTATACCATTCGTAAAGGGGCAAGACAAAGAAAATTCCTTCACGTACATTCTCTTTCAGAAGTTACCACCATCTAGTGGTCTTAGAAGCAACAAAAAAGCCAAGAACACTATCTACTTTCAGTCAATGAGTCTCATTCTTAAAGTCAAAAATGATAGTTTTAGTCCAAAGTCCCAAATTATAGT
>CAUYQG010262013.1:0-35566 GCA_963574415.1 Tarsius wallacei
TACCCACAATCCTGTTTCAAAATAGAACAAATTCAGTGTCCTGATCAGGGAAGAATAGAGGGCTGAGCAAACATAAGAAGTGAAAACCTCTCCCACTGCCAATGAATGATGGAATTAAAGAGAAAGGAAAGAGATCTGTCATAAGAAAACTACCTACAAAAAAAAAGCCCTGGACCAGATAGCTTTCCAGCAGAATCCTACAAAACATATAAAACAAATTACAAAAAAAAAAAAAAAAAACACACTCTAAAAAAAAAAAAAAAAACAAATCAAGTCAATTAAAAAAAAACCCAAAACAAGCAAATTGAACACACACACACACACACACACACACACACACACAGACACACACAACATAAAATGAAAGGAGAAGAAAAAAGAAAAGTAAGAAAAAAATAAGAAATTCAAATCAAACCCTCACACATACATTCACACACACATTAAACTAAAAAAAAGAAGAACAATCAAACAAACAAAAAACTGAAAAATGAACCCTCAGTCATTCATGTATACAAACAGAAATTAAAAAATGAAAGAAGAAAGAAAGAGGAAAAAGTAGAAGAAGCAGGAAAAAAAAAGGTGTGTGGGGTGGGGAATGATGCAGATTGAACCCTCACATACACATTCATGTACAAAGGAAAACAAAAAAAATCAAAAAGAAAAACAAAAAACAACCTGCCCTCTTGTGGTAAGTTCTGTAATTGTTCCTTTCAGGTGCTCAAAGGTAAGCCCTTCTGATAGCTCCTTTGGGCTTCGATCTCTATCACCATCTCCCCAGTGTCAGGCCCTGGTATGAGGATGAGTTGGTGAGGGTGAGTGGGGCTTCAGTTCTCCCCTCCTATTCTGTATGGGGTAGGGGGCACCCTAACCAGGCTTATTATCCTGGAGTAGAGTCCTCCTATTGTGGCTGACATCCAGGCTCTTCCTGGGTTTGCCCTCTTAATCATGCCCCAGCCATGTGGGTCTTACGTTCAGAAGAGGAGGGTCAGCCTCAGACTCACCACTGCTCTCTTTGGAGGTCTTCCTCATCCTTTTCTGGTCACACCCTTTGTCCTGTGGCTGAATCAAGGTAGGAGGTGGAGTGCCTGAGAAATAGCACTCGTCCTTTCCTTCTGGAGCTTGTGATTTCAGGATATTCCCTCTGGGTCATAATCAACCCCTCAGTAGTTAATTTGCTGGTCACAGATATCAGGTTGGATCTGTTGCTCTGTGGTAAGCAAGCCAGAGCACTTTCTTGCCCATTTTTTAAGATGGTGGCAGGGTGCCTCTTTCATCTTCTCCAGTGGGGCTCTGCCTTTGGGCTTCCTGGCTGTGCTCTCTCTGCAGCCCTTGCTGCCAGTGTCTGGCCAGGTGCTGTGGTGATGAGGCACAGCCTGGAGCAGGCAGTCACTCCCAGCTGCTTCTTCCTGGGAAAGGTTTTGCTGATTTTTAAAAAATGGCACTTGGCTTCTGTGCCCCAGGAAGCTCTAGGGTTCAAGCAGAGCAGCTGTGGCACCAGCCGCTTCACTTGTTCCTGAGTCCCCACTCAGTCAGCCACTCACATGCCCACTTACTCCAAACACACATGCATAATTTTCCATACGTTCACTCCCTGACACTGGGACTTGCATAGTCTGACTGACTCTGCTGCCACCTTCCTCCCTTCCTCACAATAATTATTAGTGTATTTTTATATGCCAGTAACTGTGTAATACAATAAATATTCATGTGTTAATTATTAAGAATATATTATAAAAATAAAATTCAAATCTTAAAATGAATAATAGGAAATTATTAATTACTTAAGTTGAAATGCTCATTAACAATGATAATTTGGATTCAACATACACAGCCTTACTATACACACTCTAAGTAAAGTGTTTTGTTGTTATTGCTTCATTTTAGCTTTTTTGTTTTGACTATAATTAATTCCTAAACTAACAGTGTTCCTGGAATAAAAATATTGTAATCTCATGCTTCAGATACTCATAGTGAAAATTATAATGGCCTTGAAATAAAAGAACCAGAATGTATGACAGGCATATATACACGGGACATGAATATGTAGACTGCCTGGCTCTGAGAAATGTTTGTTTAGAAACCTAAACTTGAAGTTTTGCAAGAAAATTCACAATGGGATACCTGACCATCTGGGTGTTCTGAAACATACACAACAATTACACATTATTAATAATTTGTCTAAGCTGGGCTTGGTGGCTCAGCCTGTAATGCCGCGCCTTGGGAGGCTGAGGTGAGTGGATTGCCTGAGCCCGCAGGTTCGAGACCTGCCTGGGCAAGCGAGACCTCATCTCTACAATAAATAAAAAAAAAATTAGCCGGGCATGGTAGCGCGTGCCTGTAGTTCCAGCTACTTAGAAGGCTGAGGCGGAAGGACTGCCGGAGCCCAGCAGTTCGAGGCAGCGGTGGCCAGGAGCGGCCACTGCACTCCAGTCTGGGTGACAGAGTGATACTCCAACTCAAAAAAAAAAAAAATTTGTCTAAAGAATAAGATAACTTAGTTAAGTAAAGATCTTGTTGCAATGGAAAAATTGCCAAAAAAGAAAGATGTATACTTATTCATCAACTTGGAAGGATCATAAAATAGACAGAAAAGATAATCAGTGGCAACTGAAAAAATAATATGAGAGAATGAGTGAAAGCCCAGTTATTAGTATTATATTAGCTTCAAGAATTAACATTATGAAGGACCAATTCAAACTGAATAAATCCAAGATTTACTTAATTAAACCCAATTCTCCCTTCAAGATTCCTTTTACCTTCCCACAACATTTGTACATTCTTTAATCTTTTTTATTTTTTCATATGTCATAGTCTCTTTTTCTTTTGTCATCAAAGAAAAGGCAGTCATTTTGATTTTAGAGGAGATAATCTCATACTAGGTCATGCCTTAACCCTACAAAAACAGTTTTATAAAATTAAAAGCAATTATAAAGTTTAGACCTGGTCCATCTTTTGATAATGTGTTACTAGGTGCATTAATCAATCATCTTAAGTCTCTAGGAATCAATTCTCCATTCAATGGTATTAATCAATAAAGTGGGATGTCCCATATCCATAAAATGTATTTAACAGATGCATGCATTCTTGTATTGTTAGCAAGATCAAATTCATCATGAAAAAATTATTAATACAATAATATGGGTTATATTTACAGAGATGCATTCCAGTAATACATACAATAAAGAGCATCTTTGCTTCCCATCCTAAATTCTAAAATACATTAGGTAAGACAAAAGGAACAGTAGATGGGGACCCAAATAAGTCCTTTGGTAAAAAGATTCTTTTAGAAAATCTAGCATACATCTTCAGGCATATGGCATTCTTCATACTGAGTCCCAAGATTAGGCAGACTTACTGGTCAGCTTGGGACTGAGGAGACCTCCCTACCTGCAGAAGTGTTCCTGGAGAAGCAGTCAAGACACACTCTTCACAGTTATCTCTGAAGAAAAAAGGAAAAGGAGGATTTCAGTGACCCATACCTATGACTTTCTTTCAAGTTCAACCATTAGTTATGTATGAAAGGTAACAGATTCGCAAGAATGTTAAACTATGTGGTATTTCTCTACGTGAAATGAGACATCAGAATTTAGGAAGAAATATTTCCTTGCTCACTATGTACACTGTAATATTTGAAATGTAATTTTACCATATGAAGTCTAAATTATTAACACAAAAATTCATCTGGTCCAGGTCTCCACCTCCCATGTCACAAAAAAGATAGTTATTCTGTCTTAGTGGAACTCGAAGCAAAAATATTTGTAATTTCAAAGATGTATTAAAAAATAATCAGATCACCTCACACCCACAAGGACAGCTTTAATAAAATCACAGAAAATAACAAGTGTTGGAGAGGATATCAAGAAATTGGACCCTGGTGCATTGCTAGTGAAGATGTAAAGTGGTACAGCCACTGTAGAAAATTGGTTGGTGGTTCCTCAAAAAGTTAAATATAGACTTACCATATGGTCCTTCAATTTTATACATAGGAATATGTGACAGTTAATTTTATATAGAACAACTTAGCTAAACTATGATGTCCAGTTATTTGATCAAACATCAGTATAGATGTGGCTGTGAAGGTATTGTTTAGATGTGATTAACATTTCAATAGTAGACTATAAGTAAAATGGATCACCTTCCATACTGTGGGTGAATGGACTTTATCTTATCAGCTGATGGTCTTCAGATGAAAAAATGAGTATTTCTAAAGATAAAAGAATTCTCCTCAAGACTGCAACACTGAAATCTTGCTTGCTTTTTACTCCTGGCCTGCAGAATTTAAACTTAAGACTACAGCATTACGAGAGTTGTCAGAATCAAAATGGAGTCATTTGCATCAAACTCTAAGAAAAAATAAATTCAGAATTGTAAGAAAGGAGGGCCCTTATGCACACATGCCCATGGATAAGAACTATTACAAATACTCTCTGAATGGCTTATATGCCTGTAATAGAACTTTGCCAAGGACTTTTTAAACTGCAGCTTGCTATGTGAGTCACAAGGACAGTCAGCTGAATGGATAAGTACACTTGCCTGACACGTTGTCTCCACTAATGAACTGGCATAATGCCTGTGGTAAGACCTTGTAACTAAAGTTCTCTTTGCTTCAAAACAACTTATGTGTACTTTTTTCCTTTGCCATTGAAAGCTTCTTGCCTCAACCTCTTTGGATATGGTCCCTATAACCCACATATCCCAGTTTTACAAATCCCCTGAGCAATCCTGAACACACTCATTAGCTTTGGAGAACCTTTCTGAGTCTGTTGTTTAAGTTGACAACATCCACTCTTACCTGAACTTACCAGCCTCCACAGTCATGTGAATGCTGGGGTGCTAAACACATGACAGGGAGGTCTTTGGCATTTGACTGCAAAGTACAGTTGACCTTTGAACAACATGAGGGTTAGGGCCACTGACCCCGGACAGTGGAAAATCCATGTATAACTTTGAACTTCCTTAAAACTTAACTAATAACCTTCTGTTGACCATAAGTCTTACAGAAAACACAGTCAATTAATACATATTTTGTCTGCTAGAGAAAAGAAAACATTATTAAGATAGTAAGAAAGATAAAATATATTAACTAATCATCAAGAGGAAGTGGATCATCATAAAAGTTCTCCACCTCAATACTTCATATTGAACAGGCTCAGGAAGAGGAGGTTAGTCTTGTTATCACAGGGATGGCAGAGGTGGAAGAAAATTCATATGTAATTTGGATCCATATAATTCAAGGGTCAACTATATGTGTGTGATACATATATAATATTTAATAGCAAATATATATTTACATATATATTTGCCTATTGGTTCTGTTTCTCTGGAGAACCTAGTCTAATATCATATATACCTGCAAAGAATTGAGATAGGCACTCAAACAAGTTCTTGTACATGAATGTTCCTAGTAGCACTATTCACAATAGCCAAAAAGTAGAAACAACTCAAATGTCCATAATCAACAGATGAATGGATAAACAAATGTGATAATTCCTACAATATGTTATTTTGCTGTACAAAGGAATGAAGCTTTGATATATGCTACAACGTGGAATAACCTCAAAAACATACAATGAGTTAAAGACACCAGACACAAAGTACACAAATTGTATGATCTAATTTATATGAAATATGAAGACTAGATACATCCATAGATACAGAAAGCAGATTGGTGGTTGCTAGGGGCTAGCGATGAGAGGAATGGAAAGTGACTGCTTAATAAGTACATGGATTCTCCTTATGGTTATGAAAATACTTTTTAACTTAGTCGAAGTGGTAGTTGTGCAACATTGTGAATATATTAAATGCAACCAAATAGTACACTTTAAAATAATTTTATGTTGTATGAATTTCACCTAAAAAAATGCAAGAGAACTTGGTGATCAATTAGATATAGATGGGCAGAGGACAGGATGAAGTGGAATATCGGTGTCCAGACTGAGTGTGTGGGTGGCCAATGATACTGTTAATGACATTAGGAGATATACATTTATAGAACAAGAGGAAAAGACAGCTATGTACATGTTGTGATTGATACAATGGGGTAGTGAAATATATAAAAGCTGAAGGAATTTGAAAAATTAAGGCACAAGAAGATGACAGATTGGAACAAGAGTTGAAACTAGGAGGGGAAGAGCTTGTGAATAGAACTCTGGAACCCATTTTCTATCCTTTGGTCATCTTGTAGTCCTCTAAGATTCTTTAAAAGTGACATCTCAGCTTCTACAGTGACTTTTGCTTACATGGAAGTTTGTAATTTGGTTCAATATATGTTTTGGAATTTATAAACCATGACAGATAAATCTTTAGTTCACAGGGATTTAACACTGAGTAATGGCGAGCATTTTTGACATTTTTATTGCCTGTCTGAAACTAAATTCAGGAGTTTCAAACCGGCTCCAATTCTACCTTTTACCTGCTGTATAATTTCAGGCAATATTGTCATCTCTAGACCAAGTCAATATGAGAGGGTTGACAATAATCTCTAGAGTTTTTTTTGACCTGACAGTTTATAATCTTATTATTCATTTCACTTTGGTAGGCCTACTCAATAACTAACTCTAAGTAAGTTTGATTGTTTAGATTTTTCTTTGCACACAAATAACTATATTTTGCTTTCTATATGACAAGAAGGCCCATGTTGTGTTTGTCAAAAAATTACAGCTGTGGGAAAAGTACTCAAAGCTTTGAACAGTCCCAGTTATGTTCCAAATATAATTTAGTAAAAGCTCTACATGTATTGTATCACAACATATTTTTTCTCTTAATTTTTCAAAACATATATCAATTGACAAGATTATTAATACATTTGCTTTCATATATTTATCCTTAACTCATTATATAATTCATAACAATGTAATGTGCATTATAAAATATACATTATGAAAATTCAACACAAATAAGTATTACTAAATTAGTAATTAGTTGGGTAACCGGGAGGAATGTGACCAAGGACACCAAAGAGACAAACAGATACTGCGGAGAGACCACAGTGACAAACTTCTCTTACAAACTTCTCTTTGAAACAAAGTAAAGATTTTACAAGAAAAATTAACACAAAACCCTTTTTAACCTCCTCAGAGGTAAGAAATACTATGGGAGATAAAACTTTCCAAAATCTGCTTTTTTTTTTTTCTTCCTCAATATAATACATGTGATTTTCAGAGGTGATCAAAGAAGCTGCTCTTTCTTGTACTATTTTACCTGTGAGCTATTTCAGCATGCCAACACTAGGGACCTTGTTACAACTTTCTTTCTGTTTCTCAATATTGCAGTGGGACTGATTAAAAAAAAAAACTTATTTTAATGAAATAATTTTCAACCACATTCATTTTGAAATATACTAAAAAACAATTCTAGGGATCAAAATAAACCAAGGGGGAGATGTTAATTTAAAGTGTACTTTATAAAACAGAGTTCAGTATTATGAAAATTCAACACAAATAAGACTCCAACTCAAAAAAAAAAAGTATTACTAAATTAGTAATTAGTTGGGTAACCTGGAGGGACGTGACCAAGGACACTAAAGAGGCAAACAGACACCACAGTGACACCACAGCAACAAACCTTTGTCAACAAAATTGCATGCAGTACTGCTAGACTAGAATGGAAAAAATGTGATATTGATAGGCATTTTTAGTGAAATGTCAAGGATATGTTGAGTAACAAGGCATGTGCTTTTGTAAAGTCTCTTATCTCATTGAACTATATTGGGTTTTCTCTTTTACAGTGATATCTTCCAACAAAGTGGTTCTTGCCCCAGTTTAATTATGCAAACATTTACTCAACAGTAGATATGTGTTCAATATTTGCTGATCTCTAGTTTTATCTATTATTAGTAAGTATTGTGTTAGTCTCCAGGGATACCAAGAATACAAGAGTCACAGTTCCTGTCCTTTAGAAATGTATAGTCTCGTGGGGAAGTATGTAGTATATTATAAAGCTTAACACATCCTCAAAATATTACATATGAACATCCTTGGAGTCTATTTCTGATAGTAACTCCAATAGACATTTTGTGGGGAATGTGATCCTCAAAGCTTATATGATTTAGCTCTCAAATTGTCCATAACTTGTTATAGCTCTATGTTCTAATAATTAAAGCATGCTCTGTATCCTTTTCAAGAGGTCATAAGTTCCTTAAATTCAATATTTGTTTATACACTAATATCTTATATGTAGAGACTTTCTTATTTTAAGGTAATTCTCATTTCTGAAACTTTGGTCCTTACAAATGACTTTCCTGTTTCAGTATCAGAGCAATAAGGGCGATCACTCCGGGGTCTTCATTAGCATTTTCCCAAACTTTAGTACACACAAAATCAGCAAAGGAGCCTGGATAGCGGGTGCTTTGCATCTGTCCCTAGAATACTGCTTTCTTAGATATTCAGTAGAGCTTTGGAAATGTTAATAATTATATTAGTAGTTTCTGATGCATTTAGTCCAAAGGCCACACTTTGAAAAAACTTGTTCTATGGAATGCTCTCTCTCAGTGTGACAAATGTCTTTCAGCCTGGAAAGGAATTAGAGAAGAGAGTTCTTATTGATGTTTCTTTATTGAAATTAATTCATAAAGTCAAGTGTAGCTTGGTTGAGAAGTATCTTAACATTGAACTCTCCCTCAGTGATATGGGAATGAACTCTGATCCAGCACATAGTTCTTTGGAATGGAATTAAGAATTAAATTTTTGAATTAAGGTTCTCCTTTTTGTCTGCCAGGCATCCTTTTTTTTTTCTTCCTTTTTTCTGGCAGTGTTGCAGGGCCTCATATGCATAAATGAAACTATTATCCTTTGGATAGAACCATAAATAAAAATAATGTCAGTAGCTTTTTTTTTTTTTTTTTTTAAATAGAAATACCATTGTGAAAGGAGAACAGAAAAGTTCATCTTGGAGGTTGAAATGACAAGTATTGACCCGTATTTTTTCCTGTATGTTTAGAAATTAAGTGAGCGGGAAAAAGGCTTAAATCCATGAATTAAAAATACAAGAGGCCCATGGAGAAATGAAAACATTGGGTACTTTCAACAATGCTAAGTACACAGTAATGACCCGGAGTCAGAGAAGAAAGGATTGGTAAAGAGGCATTGTGAGTGTGGGCATAGATTTCTCCAAAGCAGCCATCACTGTTTTCTGTGTGGGACTAGAACCTATGAGTCACTGCACTTGCCCCAGAAGGGATAAAAAAGCTTGCATGCTGAGGCCCGGCCTCCACACAAGCCAGTCAGTCATTGTAGATAGAGTAGAACATTTGACTCAAATTTGATTTTAATTTATCTTAAATATGATTCATTAAGTATATTTTATTTAAATTAAATTTAAATAAGTACTTCCAAGGACTTGCAAGTTACACAATGTGCTTATACTCTTCTAAGAGCTTTACAAATGTGAATTTATTTATTATTCATAGCAATTCTACAAGGTAGGTACAATTATGATCCCCATTTTACAGACAAGAAAACTGAGGAACAGAAAGATTAGATAACTCACCTAAGAACAGACAGTTCGCATGTGGCAGGGTGGTATTTAAAGTTATGCTTGACTACTTGGTTTTAGATTACTGACTGAGCTCATTCATTTCCTCAACCAGTTGGCCAGACTTCTGGGGGAACAAAAGGTCTGATGAAAACTGTGGACTTCTCTAGTCTTCCCATGTACCCTTCCCTTTTCTTTCCCTTCTTGATGCCTCTAGTTTTCACATCTAACTAACTCAGTTTGTACTTTACCAACTGGCAGTTGAAGGGTGATTTTGCAGATATTTTGGACTATATCTCTTCTTTCCTCCTGCAAATGAAGGATTTCTGAGAATAAGGAGTATGTGCTTTGTCTGTTCTTGGTGCCTTGGGATGGCTTATAGTGCCTAGGACCTCTCTGCCTCATGATACGCACAGACTCAACTCCTAGAACAGGTATCTCCTTGGCAGACACCATGAAGGCAACCATAGCAACAATTTTCAGCAGACGTCTCACAGGCTCTGGCATTCTCCACCCACTCACAGGGGACAGATCACAGTTCTTCCTTCAAAGAACAAGTAAGGGTCACACTGCTCCTCTGGCCCTGAAGTCATCTTGCCTGGCTCAGAAGTTGCCTAAGTCTTTTGCCTCCTCTCAGTCCTTACTATCTTGATCTCCTCATGTTTTAATGAATTGCTGCATGTCTTCCTAACTGCCTCCAGTCTACCAGCTCCCAACTCGTTCCTCAGACAGCAACTAGAATGATCTTTTCCTGAAACAAATTTGACCATGTGACTCCACTGAATGACGCCCTTCATGACGCCATATCACCATCACCACTGTTTCTTCAATTTGGGGAAATAGAAGCAGCTGTTGGAAATCTGGCTAAAGAAACAGGTACCCAACCCCATTCCTGGCTTGAAAAGTCAATTCAGGATTGGGCATGCAAATCTGCATTTTTAAAATATTTACCAGGTGAGCATAACGTACATACTTTAGGGTAAACACTAGCATATGGGATAAAGTTCAATTTTCCTGACATACTATATAAGGCAACTCTATAAGAAGAATGCATATATCCAATGCCTCTCTAACCCTTCTCCTAAAATGACCTGTCTGCCTTTGCAGCAAGAATTACAGTTTGTAGTCCCATAAATTCTTATGCTGTCTTCTATATGCCTTTGTCTTTACTGGGGGCTGCTGCCTATAGTAGTGCAGGCTGTGCATTGGAGAACTCTAAGGATTGTCATTCACATTGTAGCTGGGATGATGGATGTCCTTGTTTATACTGTCTCCAATGCCTGGAACACTTACTTGCTTCCTCTCTGCCTGACTTAGCTCTCAGTTATCTTGTAAGACATAGCTCTGGCATCAAAACGCCTCTGTAACCAGGAATATTTGTGCATTATTCTATCGTCACATTTATCACTTTGCATTTCCATGTTATTTTTAATGCATCTGTATCTTCTAGCGGATATGAACAATTTGAGGGCAGGGTCTTATTTAATCACTTACTCTCAGGGTTAAGCATAGCACTAGTCCCAAAGGAGGCACTCAACTAAGGCTCATAGAATTAAGAAATAAAATTTGATGATATAGCCAGCTTCTATTTATCCATTCATTCGTACATGCCTGCATGAGTTCACTTGAAACTCTATTTCTTAGAAAGCTGATTCTACACATTTACATAAAACTGTAGAAATTTAAAAGCCATCTGAAAAAATTGTACATTTTAAGCAAATTTATGCATTTTTAGACTGTCTTAGCAAGTAAGAAAACTCAACTAAATAGTCTAAAACAACCCCATTATAAAATGGGCAAAGGATATGAACAGTTCCTGCAGATTTACCAAAATAACATTTCCTTAAAAATATGATCAGAATCATTGTTTAATGTCCAAACTTTGTCTGTACAATGGCCATTTGTATACCTAATCCTGAAGTGTACCCCACATCTTTAAAATGAAAACAAAAATTTAAAAAGAAACTATCGTATGTTGAAAAAAAGCAAATTATTTTTGGAGGTTATTTAGACTACAGCAGTGTAGTAGTCAATAATTACATAGTAAAGTCAGCTTTATGTGTATACACATGTACTTTTCCAATTTCACAGATTATATTTAAAGTCAGTTTAAAGTATGAATGATAAATTACTCTGATGTTAATATATAACTCTATGACTCAAAAGGTGGTAGGTTATCACCCAAGAGAATCTGTTTAGAAATGCATTATCTTTATTCAATTCCTATTGGTTCCTACGCATTTTTCTTTTTACATGTTCCTATATATTTATTCAGGCCTCTGGGGACCCTGCCCCAGGAAAGCTGTAGCTGGATTTTTCTGCCATTCATTAAGCTCCAGATTTCTCAGAATAATTTCCTAATATGGCTCAGTCTCGGTGAGGAGTCTTGCATTTACTGAGGGACTCAGCCTGTTTCCTCCATCTATGAGGGAAAGAGACATTTTTGTCATTGTTGGGAAAAACAGTTCACAGCACAGGAGGGGAAAAAATCACTGGGAGAAGGCCAGAGTGACTTTCAAAAGGCCAGTGGAAGTTTCCTTTGTTCCTATTTTAAAATGTAGGAAAATCAGAATGCAATTTGAATTGAAAAAATAAATGTAGGCCTTATGACAGCATTTAGAATATAACAGAGTGATAAAACACTTTTGGCCATGCTGACCATTTTAACATCCAGCACTTAGAAGTCATGAATACATTCTTATTTCTTTCCATTGTATCGATTTACTCAATGATATGGGAAATAGGAGTGAATAAAGAATATAGCTTTATTTACCGCAGGGTAGCACTTTCTGTGGTCAGAACTGCCATCCATGATATTAAGTTTTCTGTACTAGCCCATCAGTAATTTTTTTCTATACTAGTACTTAATGTGTTTAAAGGAAACACACTACAGAATTTGCAGAAGGCTCTAATTCTACATTATAAGATGTAGCTAATTAGATTTTCCCATGGGTTTATTCAGGTTATTTGTAGTTTGAAAGAGGTGCTGGGGTGAACTCTATGAATCTGGACAGTGAAATGGATTTAGTGGATGGTGTGCCAAGTGTCTCTAGCTGTTGCCATGAGTTCAGTGTTATTTCTCTTCTGATCTGTGATTCTGGACATGCTATTCACAAACGGAAGAAGACTGAATTCACTTCAGTCATTCTTATAGCCTGAAATGAATGGGTGAAGAAAATTATTTTACATTTAAATTCATATCAAATGCCTTTTTTAAACAAGTCATAGTGCTGAACAATTGCTTCCAACATCCTTTTAAAATAAAGCAATATATCTGTAATACAGCAGATTGTGTATATTATTGTTTATTTTTTTTTTTGGTAGGTTTTATTGTGAGGACAGAAAAGCTCCCAGAACAGAAGGGGACCTGAGGGGGTTGCCCTGTTTAAAGATTTTATACTTTTATAGAATGTATTGCCAGCACCAATTAAAACAAACATCTAAGACTATTTTTGTGGTGTCAACTTTGGTTTGAGTTGTCTTTATTATGAGTTTAAGTCAAAAACTGAGGAAGGAGTGATTTGTTGAATTTCTACAACATGCCTGTTACTTGACATTATATCAACTCATGTAATCTTGCCAACAAAATATGGAAGTGGGTAGTATCTTTTCTTATTTTACATATCAAAAAATAGAGGCTTACAGATATGAAGGAATATATTTGCACAGAGATTTCATGGGGGCCTTGGAAACACACCAATACCACTTTGTTATAACCACCATGTCAGTCTGAGCCGATCACATATGTTGACCTTGTACATTAATGTTAGTGATTCTCCTTGCCCTCAAATGGCCGGACATGATCGTGCAGTTGCGGAAAATATTTGTCTTGGTTGAAGTAAAAGACGTCAATTTATTAATCATGAATTAGTATGTTGACCTAGACATTGTCATATTGATCCGGAAGACAGCAGCTTGGAGGGATTCTACCCAAGTGGTTTAGGCCTCGTTGAGAGCAACCTCCTAATCTGTAACCCACTTCTACGTGACAGCCATTCTGAGGACTGGTCAGGAAAATAGTATTTTATGTATTGCTACTGTCACTTCCTCTTTTGCCATTCTTCCTAAAATAAGTCTTTTTGGGTCATCTCTATGTTTTCCTCCTCTGACACCCTTTAAGCCAATGTCTGTGCTACAGATTTAGACAGTTTACTGATCCGAGGATGTTTTTGTAAGTCTTTCCTAGAGTAGCTTCTCTGTCCTTTGACTGGGTTTTGGGTGTATTTATTTCATGCCACAAACAAAATACAACCTTAACTAATCTATGGTAAATCCTTTGAGAAAATCTCTCTACCTCATAATACACTCTAATTTCAGCTTCAGCATACCAGCCTCAACTGAAAATACGCTAACTTAAGGACTATGCGCTTTCTTCCACCGAATTTGGTGAATTAAATTATTTCTATCAATTATTTTCTTTTTCTTGTTTGCTGATACCTGTGTTATTGAGGGTGTTAGTAGGGAAGTTGGCTGACTTAAAGAGATAGCAAAAGAGAGTTAAGCAAAAGAATCATCGACCAAGAGGTGGACAGAATTAAATAACTGGTAAGCAAATGAGGAAGCACACAGGGACTAGCAGAAGTGGGGTAGAGAGCTGTGACCAATCAAACACAGAAGAGGCAATGGGAAGAAATGGTTTTCATCAGATCTTTCGAAAAGTTAGAACTCTGAAGACGGGCAGCCCCCAAGGAGCTTTGACAGTAAAGGCTGGGTGCCAACTTCAAAGACATAACCAGATTGTCTGGTATTCTGAAAGCTGGTGCTTTCTTTGGGTTGAGGGAAGCTTGGAATCTCAAGGTTTTTTAAAAAAAGCAAAAAAAAAAAAAGTTCATATGCCACCTATACACTTCAGTCTCCTGTGACATGGATCAGGACAGTAAACATGAGAATAGGAATGGGAGAATGGGGCATATGTTTAGAATAACCAACAGATGCTCAAATGTGGGTCTCCAACACAGACATCTTCTAAATCCCAGACTTCTGCATTTAAGAGGTTACTTGATTTTTTCCACTAGGATGCCAAATAAGCACCTATGGTGTACAGAATACTAAGATGGTCCTGAAGATTTCCAGGCTAGAGCATATACACCCTGACTAATTCCCTCCTCTTGGCTGTGAAGAGATTTGTGAATATCATAGAATAGTTTCCTTCTTGATTGGGTTATGTGGTATTATCAAGGTGATGGGATAGTTACTCTTAAGAGGATGCTGCCTCAGATAGGATATCTTGATAGCTCACTATGGGTACTCTCCTACTGGTCTTGAACAAAGAACAGTCATGTTTTAGAGAGAACCACTGGGCACAGAACTGTATGAGGCTTATCGGGTCTGAGAGTAGTCACTGATTAACAGCCAGCAAGAAAGGAGAAACTCAGTCCTATAATTTCAAGGAATGAAAAGCTGACAACAATTTGAAGAAACTTTTATTTTATTTATGCGTTCTTTTTTTTTTTTTTTTTTTTTTTTGAGTTGGAGTCTCACTCTGTTACCCACGATGGAGCTCAGTGACATGCTCATGGCCGCCCCAGTCTCGATCTGCTGGGCTCAGGCAATCCTTCCACCCCAGCTTTCCAACTAACTGGAACTACAGGTATGTGCCACCATGTCCAGCTAAGTTTTATGTTTTATTGTAGAGAAGATGTCTCGCCAAGTTGCCAAGGCAGGTTTCGAATCCCTGGCTGGGCAATCCTCTCACCTCTGCCTTCCAATGTGCTTGGATTACAGGCATGAGCCACCGTGCCCGACTTGAAGAAACTTTTTAAGGACGCTGAGTTCCAGATGAGAACCCCAGTGGGGTGGGCACCTTAATTTCTGCCTTCTTCCTGCTAAGTCAAGCCCAGACTTCTGACCTAGAGAATATGAGAACTATGAGGAAATAAACAGGTGTTCTAAACTGCCATGTTTTTAGTAATTTTTTATAGAGCACTAAAGCAATATCATTTAGCAGGTTGAAATCCAGCTCTTGATACTTCACCCCTAAATCTGCTGCACCCCCAGATTTCCTCAGGGAAGCGGTAGCTTCATGGTTCAGCACATTTAGATCTGAGAAACTTTATTCAACTTTAATCTTACTCTGTATTTTATATCTTGGAAAGTTTTTTTCTGAAAACCCTGTTGTCTTTACCTTCAATGCATGTACAGAATTTTAACATTTCTTACATCTTTGACCACTACTTGGGCCAATGCTACTTTCATTCTTCCATTGGGTTATTTCAAGAACTTCCTAACTGGTTTGACTGCTTTTATATTTGCCCCTTAAAATCTATTCTCCACAAAGTGGCTAGAACAATACCTATAAAACATAAACTGAGATAAATCACTGGAAACCTTACAGTGGCTTTCAGTCTCACTCACAGAAAAACACACACACACACACACACACAAACAAAACAAAACAAAACAACGTCCTTTAACTGGTCCGTAGACATCAGAACAACCCAGAGCCTGGGCTGTTCCATAAACTGTTCTTTATGTGCATGTGTTTTTCATGAACAAAATATGGTTTTTGTAACTCATGTTTTCTTGTGCTGTGTTTGTTATTTTTATATTGATTGAAATTTAATTTTATAGGTTGACTCAAAATATTGTTTACATTTTGTAGGTCTTCTGTGTTTGTTTTAAATTTTTATTTCTAGCAAGTCATTTTAATTGCAATTTGGAAAAGCATCTGGTTATGATCAAACGTACCTTTAAAAAAACACCCTGTGTTTTCACCTCATATAGCGTGAGGACCTCCCAGATTTCATCTCCTCCACCCGGCCTTCTACTCTCTCTACCCCAGGCTTGCTGGTTACTGGAGATTCTTCCCCGTCTCTTGGCCCTCCCTCTGAAGTGTCTTGCCCTGGATGTCCTCAAAAGTTACTCTATTACTTTGTTCAAGACTTCACTCAAATCTGACCTCATCAGAGAGCTTTTGAAAACTACCCCTTTATTTTATCATAAATCTTTTGTTAAAAGTCGCGATTCGCTCTCACTTGACAATCCTTATTTTCTTCATCCAACTTTATCTTTTTTGTGTGACTATAAGATATATTTATTAGTATTATGTATATAAATAAAAATGAATACCCCACTGACACAGTAATTACTGAAAACTTAAAATAATAGCCATTTTAATGTGTCAATATGTTAAAGCAGGACTCCGGTCATAGTTACCTTTGGGTGGCCATTTTTTTGTCTACTGGAATATGTACATATATAAATAAGATTATCGTCTATGTTTTACTTAAAAGATTAAGAGATTATTATAACTGGAACTATGTATCATCAGTGCCTATGGCATTTCTGGCAAGATTTGCTAGTGTATGAAATTAGTCCAACCCATATTAATAGAAAAATATTTTATGAGAATCTTTTTCCCTAGTCAACTATAGATATGACTATGCATACTTATGTATTATATATGTAACTATTTATCCCAAGTAGAATTAATGACTAAAGCTTAACGATAACTAAACTGAAGCACACGCACCCACATACGTTTTTCTTGAACTAACTTGGCATATTGATTCTAAACATATATATTAGTCAATTTCATACACAATAAATAAGAGGTCAGCTGATAAAATAATTTCATGTCTTTTCAGATAAGTTTCATTCTACTCAGAGAATTAATTGGCTTCTAATTTTAAATCAGATGTGCAAAAACCAATAAACTTAACTTTTATGATTATGCTGAAAATGAATGGCCACACAATTATTTGAAAAACATAGTATAAGGTGTGGATACAAACCCTGGAGAGCTCAGCCTTTTTTTCTTCTACTTCTTGTGTTTTATCCTCAAACAGGATGAGTGGTTAGCTAGACCTTTACCAGGTAATTTGGCACATCACTACGGTCAAGCCAATTAATATATTCATCTCTCCACAATGTTACCCAAGATAACTACCACATAGACACAAAAAGAGAATTTTAGTTAGTACGCCAATATTCAAACTATATCTTTATCTATCATCTGAATTTCCACCATTTAATCCTCTTCTTTAGGTACTAAAACATTTGTTATTGATAAATGTTTCCTGTAGGTATTCTAATAAAATACACATGGTACTGGACCTATTTACCGGAACAAGCAACACCTGAAGCTTAATACAGGGCATCTTTTGCATGCATTTCAGATGTAACTTGGGTACAGAAGAAAGGAGGAAAATTCATCCATTTGTTCAACTAAGTCCAGATCCTGTGCTGGTGTATGAGGAACAGTCAAAACAGAACAACACTTTGTTTTTATGAAGTCTGTGCCTAAGCGTGGGCAGATGCCATAAACAGGAATTACGCTATTTGCCAAGTGGAACAACTTCCCTGAGGAAAAACACAGAAGGGTAAAGAACACAGTGGTGGGAATGGGAATGCCCTATCCCATAAAAAGGGAAGGGCTTTCTTGGAGGGGAGCTTCAAGCAGAGGTCAGAGAGAAGGGCGACTCATAGGTGTCCGGGCAAAGGGCTTCCTGGGCAAAAGAACAGGAAAAAGTGGCAAAGGGTAATAAAGATAATTTTCCACTTTTATGTTTCACTCCCTGGAAAAGTATTTCCCAGGTGTAAGTACAGGCAAGGGACTTTGTGGTAACACATGGTGAGAATGCCACAATGATTTTTACACAGGCTGCCACGATAATGACCCTTTTGGACAGAGGCCAGCCTCCATAGGGTGTCCATGAAGACGAGTCTGAGGAAATTTAGAGAACTTGGGTATGTTCTCAGGATATTTTCCAAAGAGGAGAAATGGGGACACAGAAGCTGCATGAGTCTCTAAATAGAGCCAGACCCTTAAGGTACCCTTTGTGTTACTCCTGGGTTGCACTCCCAGTTCTGTTAAGGCAGGGCAAGGTTCTCGCTGATACATTTTCCTTAAAAAATGATAGTTTCCCCCCGATTTATTTTCTCTTTCTCCCTAGTCAGAAAAAACTAATTACTGGTGCCCAGTTTCTTTCCCTTACTAACAAGACAAATTTATTAAATCACACTAATTTTTCTGGAACAGGTCATGATACTTGGGACAAAGTTATCTCTGATTTAATACATTATTTAAAATTAAATATTTCCAATTTCTCTAGATTTCCATCTGCCTTTTCTTTTTCTAAATAAAAAACATTAAAAAAAATACCAGTTTGATGACTGACCCATCTTTCTTTTTTCCCTGTCTCTCATCTTTCAAATAAAACTCTTAGAGCTATATTGACTCTGACAGAATTAATTTTATTTATCCTTAGACTATTTTTTAATGCAGTCAATAAATTGCCAACCAACACGTGTATATTAACGTGTGTATTACATTACTCAATGCACTTTGGTGGGTGCATACTCTAAACTATGCATCATATAACAATGTTTCTTGAAAATTTATTCTACTTGTCTCTGAACATTAAAAATCAAATAAAATTTTCTGCTTACCCTCTTTTAGGGCATTAAAAAAACATAGACAATTAAAATCTAGTGTAATGTATGGTTTCTGTGTTACAAAAAGTTTGACTTGGATGTAGACTTGGATATTGACCATGGGATCCTAGACTTCAAGATCAATATTTCTATTGGATGACAACTTTGAGGACTCTTGAGAAGGAGGTGAATGAATGTATTTTCTACATGGGAGAGATGTGATTAAGTGTGAAAAACAGAGAAGGCAGAGGAAAATGAAATGATTGATCCCAAATCGTCATTTCTCATTTATCTATACCCTTTGCTACCCATGTTTATGATTTTTCTCATTAGAGGAGGCGTGTACTTTCCTAGCCTTGACCTTAGTGTTGGTCATATGACTTTATGTGGTAGGTCTGTAGTCAGTGGACTTTGCCAATAAATGGAGACTTTGGAATAAAATGAACTCAAGAATAGCGAGTTCAACTACAGTACAAAATGTACTGAAGAAATGTTAATTATCACCCAATGAATCAAACAGTGTTAATATTGATATGTATATTTGCATAATATTTGTAAATTGCGTTGACATAATATGTCAATACGTATTTTAGGTAGAGGCTTGATGTATACATGTAAGATTGAGCTCTTCATTTTCAGCTTCAGTTATCAAATGCGAAGAATGAAGAATTGTCCTTACCAGGTGGCTGGCCCAAGAAACAATGGAGACATGTGAGAGCTGGACCCAACTATAGCTTGAAGTCATCCAAGCCAAACTTAGACAAAAGTTGCCAGCTCTACAGACGACACGTTCAGTCATGGTCATTAGAACAATCTTTCTTTCCTTTTTAAGACACTGAGTTTTGAGATGATTAGTTAAACAACACTACTAGGATAATAATTAGCTAATACCAACATATAGAAAGTATTTAAGACATAGTAGAAACCCGGCAACTGCTTCATTTTTATTATTAATATTTTAAAGCTTCTTTTTTTTGTTTTTTTGTTTTTTTTTAACTGGAGTCTCACTCTGTCACCCAGACTGGAGTGCAATGGCACACTCATGGCCACTGCAGCCTCGACCTGTTGGGCTCCAGCGATCCTTCCGCCTCAGCCTTCCAAGTAGCTGGAACTGCATGCACGCACTACCACACCTGGGTAATTTTTTTATTTATAGTCGAGACGAGGTCTCACCAAGTTGCCAAGGCTGGTCTCGAACTCCCAGGGCTCAGGCAATCCTCTCACCTCAGCCTCCCAAAGTGCTGGGATTATAGGCTGAGCCACTGCACCCGGATTATTTTTTAAACTTTATTATGTTATTTGTTTAACTGAAATTACTTACTTATAAAAATATGATATAAATGGGAAAATGAAATATTTTTTAAAAATTATAACATTGAGTTAGCCAAATTTGGATTGCTAGTTATGTTTTGTAAATTATATCTATCTTTCTCCCAAAATATATAGCATATGCATTTCATCTACACATTAATATTCTTGAATAACTGGAATTTTTTCATATAATGAGCCTTTTATATAAACATAAAATATATTTATGTTAAATACAAATATAAAAATATATATATAATATTATGTGGCAGAGTGAGAAAAAGACATCTCTTGAGTGAACTTTTTTTCCAGTGTGTCTGACTCCAAAGTCCCTATTTGTTACAAAATCTCCAGTGAGTAAATTTTACCATCTAAGATAGTATAGATAATTTTAGAAAACTGCTCATTGTTTCAATTCAATGAAATATTTATTGACTCTTGCTGTGTTTAAAATATTATGTATGATTTTTTGTGTTTATGTATATATTTATCATTTATAATATGTGCTATTTTAGTGTAGAATTTGAGCTTCCAGAGATGCACATACAAACAAATACATTTAAAAAATAAGTATGAGTAAAATGATATAGATAAAAACTACAAATGAAAAAGAAAAATAGTTTAAGCTATATGGTAAACATAAATACTGTATCATTGAGATAAGACACATATTTGTCTTAGTGGCCAGAATATACATAACATTTTAGAATACTGTATGATTGATAGAAAGATTCATAATATTCACCCATTTGATTGGAATAAGCAAGGCTTTCCTGATACTAAAAAAGGATGAGTCTCCTGTTTGTCCTTAGAAATAGATAATCCTGCACTAATGCAATTGTTTCAAAATTAGCCTTACTACAAATATGACAGTGATTTCTCATGACTGAATATCATAATAATTCTGGGTGAAAATTCAAATCACGTGGTGAAAGTAACAGTCAATATATTTGATTATGAAAAAAGACTTAAAATAGAATAATCTTGATTTCTGGATATGTCAAAGCACAGAATTCAGTATAAATGAACAGTACAGATTTAAGATCATCATTCATGGAGGGTATTTTTCAGGATTTTAATTTTATTAAAGTGTATAAGCAAAAAATAAAAGTGATGCTGAATTCTTTGTGCAAACCTTAGGTGAGGGAAATATATATTGCTGATATATTCCTTCAGCAAAAATTTACTGACTATTATATTAAAGCCTTTGAAAAGAAATGCTTATCTTTTAATGCGTGGCCTTTGTGGCACTAAATGTGCATGTCTACTTGCTTTCTTTGTTCTGGCTACTATAAAAAAATACCCTAAGGTCGGAAGCTTCTAAACAACAGAAATTTATTGTTCACAGTTCTGGAAGCTGGGAAGTCTAAAATCAAGCCACTGGCACTGACAGATTTGGTGTCTGGTGAGGGCTCATTTTCTGGTTCAGGATCCCAAGGGCAAATGTGTTTTCCCTGTGCTCTGTAATGCGATCTCTAATCCCATTTATGGAGGCCCGGCCCACATGATCTAATGACTTTCCAAAGACCCCACCTCTCAATGCCATCATGTTGGGGGTTTGATTTTCAACCTGGATCACAGCAGTTACTATGGTATTAAAATGCAAAGTAGTATTTTACATGTATGTTAAAAACACTGACCATTTGACAAAAACACTCACATGGTTAACATATGAATTTCATCTAACAATTACTTTTCTTACACACACACACACACACACACACACACACACACACGATGTATCTTTTATCTTTCAAATAACATCTTCCTATCCCTTGCTTTATGGGCAAGCTAGTGTGTTTAATTGTGTTTTTTAGCTCATCTACTAGAAACAGAGCCAGGTTGTTAGACACGGAAGATTGCTTAATACCAGTTTTGTCCCCAACAGGGTTCTCAAAAGACTTTGTTGCCAGGAAACACAGAGCCAGGGGTACCACAACAGGCATGAGACGGGTATGGTTGTTTTCAGTGGAACTCTCCACATCTTTAATTGCTCCAAGAAGTCGGTGTGTTATGTTTTATCTGTTCCCATCTCTGCAGACTTTGCTTGTTTTCTCTTTATCTTCATAGCTACATGATGTATTTTACTGCTCTGCTGGGCATTTTATAATAAATTATATCAATCGTATTGTCTTATACTTTTAATTCACTCATGGTAGTCAATTAATCAGCATCATACTAATATCTTCCAAAATAAAATTTCACTCACGTTGTATTTTGTTTTCTTTATTATTTTCTATAGAGGGATGATATACATTCTAGACTAATTTAACATGCCTGAGCCTGAATAAATAGATCCCCCTTTGCCAAATCTTATTTCCTGCAGTAATTGAAATACTGTATAGTAGAGCCAGTCACAGATTTTTTTTACAGCTAGAGCATATTTGCAGGCTGTAAGTAATCACCATTCCTTTTAAAACCTGGTTTTCCAATATGATAATTAAGAATTAGTATTTAGTTTTAAATAGAGTATATGTATAGTAACTACGAGTTAGTCAGGAAAATGGACGGCAGGTGAAGGTAAGGAGGACAAATTGGTATGTGCAAGACAGTGACAAAAATAAATTGGCCATAGCAATCATAGTATAATGCTGTTTTTTAAAAAACCTGATTTAAATGTATCTTTGAGGATGAGAAACTATTTCTTTTTATGTTTAAGTAAATCATTTATTAGACTGAGTGCTAAGCCTGAAAAACTACTATTTTAACAACAAAGTGACCTACATTGTATAGAAGAAACTGTACAATAAACAGAAAACCTCTCAAAATAAATACAAATATGTTTTGACCTAAGGATTATTGTATTTAAGAAAATTGAAGTTACAGCATAAAAAGTGTTATAGCTAAACTTCAAAATAGTCATTCATTTAGCATTATAACTAGAAGTTTTATACTGAAATGAGCAAATATAATAATTCTAAAATATTTTAGAACCACAAGCTAATAAAAATTCGAATTTCATTAACAAATTACACAGCTTTAAAGCCTAAAATTTAAACCATCTTAAGACTACCATTTAATTTATCTGAATTAGAGGCAGTATTGTACAAAAATTAAAACATAGCATCTATTTAGAAACTGATGATTGTTAAATATTAAATGGCACTTATCTTACACAATCTGATGATTACTATGGAAAGATGTAATAAAGAGGTTTTGGAAGTAAAATATTTATACATTTTGGTTTGTTTTTGCACACTAATGACCAAGAAGAAGTCCTTTCTGGTAAAAGCCTTAAATGACTACATATCTACACTTATAATGCATCTTCATCAAATCATATGAGTTGAATAAGTATGTATTTTATTGCAATATTTTTATAAAGTCAGCTGGTTTTATAAATCCACTGAAAAGCCAGTCATGTACTGAGTTAATACAGAATCTATGGTAATTCTTGAAAAGATGTAATGACTTTTGAAAGATAATAGAGTTATAATTTTTGAACCAAAATGAAAATGTTCATGTGTTCCAGTAAATAAATGAGTTTGTTACCAAGGAAATGAAAATCTACTCAATACATAATAGGCTAGTACATGAAACACAATAAATAAGCAGCTTTGGATGAGAAGCTCAAGTTATTTAGAAAAATAACATGACTTCTCTGACATTAGGAAAAAATAAATCTGGGATGATCAAAGCTGGACCTAAGTGTGCTTTTGCTGTCATTGTTACACAAGTAGATCACTGTGGAACAGCACAGATGGTGACGTGAAGCCCTCGCTCACTAAAAGTTAACACACTCACACACACACAGATACACAGACAGACAAAAAGGACTCGACTACATTTTTAAAAATCTATGAAAAAGATGCACAGAAAATTGAACTGTGGCACGCCATCTGTTCTGCTGGAAAAGCCTCTTTCCATGAAAGCCAGTGTGTGACATACGTCAATCTTTGCTCTGAGCTAAGTACTTGTTACCTTGTTGGCCTAGATGCAGTAGTACTAAGTCATATGGGCCTCTGCTAGTCAAATGTCAAGTGTGGTCAAAACATTGGCATGTGCAAAAGCTATGAAGCCTTTCATTTACGTTGCCGATTTTCCATGTTAACAGATGTAACTTTGTGGCTTAGAAATCTGGTAAAGTTACTTAACACATTTCCAAAATGTGGTTAGCCATGGCTTCTAGCTTGCGTAGACTAGGTTGTTGACTAGGAAGCAGAGGTCGCATTTAGTGATAGACAACCTGTTTGTTCTTGTTATGACAGCATGGGCCTCTACCTTGTATCTTAGAAATTGAAGACAAATTATCTTCTGATATTATTTCTCAAGATTCATATTTTCTAGTTATTTCATTATTTTCTTAGATCATAATTTCTGATCTGTGTTATACTCATATGACTCTGCCATGTCGTGTCATTTGGAGGTTGTCATTCAGCAAGAGAAACTTGTATAGCCTCTTGGCTTCTGCTAGAAGAACAGATGGTTTAGAATTAGAAGGAAAAAAGTATAAAGGAGATGGAACAGTAGACAAAAACGCTGACTGCATATTGGGATGCTGGTCCTTTAAAGAAGCCTGCTGTCAAGTTCATGACTGGCTAAGCCTCGACCTGTACATCATTAGGGTAGAAATTCCAAATTTATGTGATTCTAGCAGAGTTTAGAGAACCTAGTTTGTATAGCCAATGACTTAAAGCTCTGGGCCTCTTTGCTACTCCTTCTTTCATGCCATAGTCTTCTGCTGAAGTCCTCAAGTATCATGAATTTCAAAGCCTTAAAGAACATCAGTTGAACCCATCACAACTGGACAAACAGAAAGCCATGTTAATAAGTGAAATACAAATGAGTTTTGTAAAGCCTTCAACTTCTCTGGTTTCTAGAGATTGGCAAAAAAAAAAAAAAAAAGATTTAAAAAAATATACTCCTACGTAGCCTTACATTAAGTAAAATTTATTTATGTGACTTTCACCCAGAGCATCGAAAACACAGTCATTCATTTGGTCTGACCCCTACATTTATAGAGTTTTTCCATTAAAGCAGATTTGCACAGAATGTTAATATTCATTGTAATTCTACTAGACAATACAAAAGCTGAGAGTATCCTAACAAGATATGGGGGAAAGGTACCATATTCTTTAAAGATAACCAAATGTCAGGAAAATCTCAGGCATAGTTTCTGAAATAAATTAAGGCATAATGGCCTCTGGCAAAAGAAGAGCTAAGAGCAGAAGGAGATGCCAAGTTTCGAAAGAGCTGCAAAGTCAGGGAAAGACATTGATCTTGATTCCATGGCATCCAGTGGGAAGCTCCAAGTTTGCTGTGTCAAACCACAGGTTGATTAATTGGCTTTGCTTTTCAGATGTTGAGATCTGCAGATGTCTCAACTAAGATAGCTTTCCCACTTAAAATATGGCATCAGGAATTGTATACCTGTAATTTAACAATTAGCCATCAAGGGTTTTCTCTTGTATAGTCTCCTGAAATATGAAACTTAGATAAACCCAAATTTTGTGAATTCGTTCAACTCTCTTTCACTACCATTACAATGAAATTGTGAAATAGTGGCTGGTTCCCCTTACCATCTAGTCACATGTTCTCTTAAACCCATGGCTTTCTTCTGAACATTCATATAAAAGGCTATAATTTTCCTTAAAATGAATTTTCCACCAAAGCACAAAATTAATGCATTATTTTCTTTAAGATAAAAGCCATAGACTAAGTATAAGACAAAGGGATTTTGGTAGAATATATTATTAAGAAAATATAGTTCTCTCTTCCCCACTCTATTTGGCTTTATTTATTTACTTTTATTTAAGTCTGAAGTTTGTTTCTGCCTCATCATTCTAGATACTGATCCTTTGAACTGGAGGTAGATGCTGAGAAGGGTAATTAAACATGTTTTGCCACCTGGCCCGTATACCGATACCACATTAGATCCAAAGGTATGAAGTTGTTAAACATCTGAATACAATTATTATTCTGAGAGTAATATAACCTGGTATGACTGCTTATCTGGTACTCTGAGAGGCGTTTGCTGCTTGAGTTCCTCACCTTAGCATGGCATAGAAACAGCAGAATAATCGCACGTGAGCAGTACGTCCAGGCATACCAGCCATGCATTGTGTGGCCCTGGACTGGTTCTTTGAGACATAAGAAAGATAGACAGAAGAGGCCAACTAATTTTGCATTTCTGGTTAGGGTAAGATCCTGAATTGTCACTGTAAATCTGAATGACTGAGGAAACGAGAGTAGATAATAATATTTTCTGCCAAATGACAGAGCAGAGCCCAGAATAGAGCAATTATAGAAACTATAAATATTTCACATCTGAATATTTAATTTGAAATTTTATATGATAAATTTATACCATTGTTTTTGGAGGCAGGTGCCCATGTAAAATGACCCTTCTTCTACACTAATTTGTATCTCTTGTTAATTGCTTATTTTCACAGGAAATAAAAGGGAGTAACATCAGAAATAGAGTTAAGACAACGCCACTTTCTCACATTAAAGAGTCTAAAAACCTTTCTGTCCCTGACTAGATATGCACTGATGTCTATGTATTTTAAACTGTATCTTCTTTTTTTTTTGAGTTGGAGTCTCACTCTGTCGCCCAGACTGGAGTGCAGTGGTGGTTCCCGGCCACCGCAGCCTCGATCTGCTGGCTCCGGTGACCCTTCCGCCTCAGCCTTCCAAGTAGCTGGAACTACAGGCGCGTGCTACCATGCCCGGCTCATTTTTGATTTATTGTCGAGATGAGGTCTCGCTTGCCCAGGCGGGTCTCGAACCCACGGGCTCAGGCAATCCACTCACCTCAGCCTCCCAAGACGCGGGATTACAGGCTGAGCCACCGAGCCCGGCTTAAACTGTATCTTCTATCAAACATTGATAAATTATCTAATCAAAGTCTTCATTGGCAAGGAAACAGTATAATACAAATTTTCAATATTCCTCTTCTAGATAATTCTGGAGAACCTGAGCTCGAATTATCTCTTCAAGATAAAAATAAGGATGACTTCATAGAGAGTTCAAATAAACCAATGGAAAGTTGTAATTGTGTTTATGAAATACTTTACAGACTCTGTGGAAGAAAAGATGGCAAATTTTTTCTTCCATACTTATAATATACTATCCAATTTCACTGAATTAAAAATAGAGTAAGACACATGGGGAATGTTATCAGTAGAAGATCCTCCAGTATAATTTTATATTGGAAATAGAAGAAAAGCTATTTTTTACTATCTTTGTTAGTTTTGCCTTCTATAAACTGTAAGACAAATACAATGTTTTTAACCTGCCACCATGAAAACCACGTCAACTGTTTCATTTGCTTTCAAGTACAGTAAAAAAGCAGACTTATTTCTGCTATTTCATTAATGATTTCCTTATTTTTATTAAAATTGGGAAAGTGTGGGATTATCTTGAGTTTATAGTTATGATTTTTTTCCTGATTTATCATATCTTCTTGGGCCACAATGTTATCTTCAAGCAAAACATTATCATTGTTCACATTCATGCTAAAATGATAAATTGTTAGAAAATGTTAGATAATATTAGCTGAGAATGCATTGAGTATCAGACTCCATATATTGTCCCTGTGCCCTTGCAAATGAATTTAGAAGTGAATTCAGGCATTTCATCTTGAAGGTCAGTGCTACCCAAAGTTTTGTGAGATTTTTGTAAGTCCCTCATTTTTTATTGGATGCCTGTGCACTACATCTCAGAAATAAAAAGATGAATGAAGTACAGAAATGCCCCCTGCACATCCATGAGAAAAGTGATCGTATTTTTGATGTTGTTGTTATTCATTGCTCTATCTCCTGTTCCTGCACAAGGCCTGATACAGTTTTGATATTCAATAAAACATTTTAAATTGGAATGAAGACTGCACTTAATACATTATGAACTGTATTTTTTAAAATATCATAGTGACTTGAAAACTGACAGTAACAGTAGAAAGAGAGTTGTCACTGCTTATGCATGCAGATTAGATTTCATCAGCTTGGAAGTTTACAATGAAGATAACAAGTAGTGCTCCCTTCAAATAAAGTTTTCTTACCAATAACCTTGAAGGTACAGAGCAAAATTTGTGCTACTGATGAACAGTAACCACTTTGATAAGTGATTTGAGAGGCTAGGTCCCAACTTTTAAATGTTTGAGGTATGCTCAAAACTTATTCATTTTTCTAAAGTTATCATTCCTATGTATGCATGAGTATCATTTAAGAAATCTATAAAAAATATGTCTATGAGTTTTTCTTCACTAGCAATTAAACCAAAAAGTCAAAATGAAAAAAAAAAAAAAACAAAAAACCAAACACGTTGACAGGTCTTTTATTCTCAATAAAGAACAGTCTTTTAAGAATTTATTAAGTAATGATAAACAATTTTACTATATTTTAAAATATTACCAAGTATCCAAAAGAGATGACAACCTCAGCAGAATTTAAAAGAAGTTAAATGAACCACATAAGGTAGAATTGAATACATTTTCCCACCAATAGCATTAGTGTCATAGATACATCATGAATTCCATTCTCAGGCTCTAAAATAATGGGGGGGGGGTGTGTGCTCACAAGGGAAACATCGATACAGTGTTTCTTTCTACATCTTCTTCCTGGAGAAAATAATATACCAGACACCATCCCTCCTCTCTGAGGACTCTAGAGCCAGATAGAGTCAAAGGTGTGCATCTTCTTTCTTCTTCCAGTGTGTATTTAAACACGAAGATTTTCATTCTTCAAATGACAAGAAGAAGATGTATTTTTTTAAAGCATCTCACATTTTAAGATGTTTTCTTATCTAAACAAAATATTTGAATAATAAAATGTTTGTATTTCTAATATATGTAGAAGTAAAATGCATGATAGCAAAAGCATGAAAACCCAGAGGGGATAAATAAATGAATAGTATTTTAAAGTTCTCATATAATGTATGTTGTAGACTGTGATAAGTAAAAGATGTTTACTATCAACCAAGAACCACCAATAAGATAATAAAAGAATGTGTTACAGCTAATAAACTTATAAAGGAGATACAATTGAATTATAAACTGTAAATTAACCCAAAGTCAGAAAACTAAGAAGAAAGGAAAAAAAGTGAAATTAATAAAATCAAATAAAAATACTAAGTTAAACATGAGTGAATCAACAATCACACTGAATTTAAATAAGTAAAACATTATCACATTTCTTTTCAAGTGCAAGTGGAATACATACTTGGGGAGGTCACATTTTGTTCCATAAAACTAATCTCAGTCAGTTTTTTAAAAGTCAAACAAGAAAAAATATTCCCATTGACTATAATGGAATTAGATTATCAATCTAGAGTGGAAAAAAATAGATATCTCCAAACACTTGGAAACTAAATAACACACTTCTAAATAATTGATAGGCTAAAGAGAAAAAGCAAACTAGAAAATGTTCAGAAGAAAATGAAAATTAAAAATATATCAAAAATTTTAGGATGCCACTAAAAGAGTAGCTAAAAAATTCTGACACTAAAATGCCCATTCAAATAGGAAAAAAAAACTTAAATCAATAACCTCAGTTTCCACTTTAAAAACATAAAAACATAAGAAAAATACATACAAATAAGAGTAATGAAATAAATAATATACATCAGAACAGAAATCAATGTTTAAAACAAAAAATAGAAAATGTCAGCAAAATCAAGGCATATTTTTGAGAACAAAAAGTGGATAAATATCTAAGTAGAACAAAAAGAATAAGAAAGGAAAAAAAATCCAAGATGCAAATGTCTTACATCAGCAATTAGAGAAGTATTAGTTTTACAGATTACATGGATATCAAAACAATAATAAGGACATTATGAATAATTGATAATAATTTCAACAAGTTAGATGAAGTGGTCGAGTTCTTAGGATAACAAAAACTACCCAAGCTCATGTAAGAAGAAGCAGATGACTTGAATATTCTTATATCTGTACATGAAATTTAACTTTTATTTAAAATCTGCCCGTTAAAAAACCCCAGACCTGCATGAGTTCACTAATTAATTCTGCCAAATATTAACATAAGTCATATCAATTCTACACAAACTTTTATGGACCGAGAAACATCTAAACTCTTTTGATGCGCTATCACTATCAACATATCAAATCAGAAAAATATATTACAAGAAAATAAAGCTACAGTGCTACACCCCTTATGAGATAGATACAAAAATTTTAAACACAATTTAACAAATATGATTCTCCAGAATTTAGCAAATGAAACAGGACATCATGACAAAGTAAGTTTCATTGTATGAATGCAAGTTTGGTTTAACGTAAAATAATCAATGCAACTAAGCATATAAATCTATGAAACAATGAAAATCAAGTTATGGCAAGGATATACCAGAACTAGAAATCTTATACTGCTGGCCAGCATAGTTACCCTAAAGCCACTTTGGAAAACGCATTTTGTGAATTTCTTAGAAAATTAGATATAAATGTATTCTATGCCCAGCCATTCCACCACCAGGTATTAACCTAAGATAATATCAAACATATGTCCCTATAAAAAAGCTATAGATGAATGTTCACAACAGCTTTACTCAGAATAGCCAAAAACTAGAAACAAAGCAAATGTCCATCAAAATGTGAAAGGATAACAAAATTTTGGTGCACTTATACCATGGAATACTTCATCAATAAAAATGTGTGCTACCGAGTTTCAAAATAATTACATTGAGTGAAAGAAGACAGACCAAAAGAATAAAGTAAAATATTAAAAAATAACACCTACTGTGTAATTCCATTTATATAACATTCTAGAGGATACAATGTAATATGTAGGAACAGAAAGCAGATAAGTGGTTGCCTGAAGATGAAGATAAATACAATTTGCACATTAAAAATATGTAGTTGACTGTATGTTAATTATACCTCAATAAAACTGTGGAAATACTTTATTAGTTATAAAAGAGTATCCAGGGTTATTGGTCAGTCCTATGACAATATTTCAGAGAATGATGACAGATTTCTGGATCTGGCTTTGGAAATGACTGGATCAATTGAAGAGTTATTGAAACAAAAAGATTGAAGCTGACATATTGATTAGGCAATTGGTATGAGTATTAAAGTTATATGAGATGACAATGGATTGAACTTTTCGTTAAAAAGGGAAACACATCGCCAAAATCCTCAGAGTATGTGGCTGAGAAATGAAGAGGCCATCATATTCCATGACTGTCACAAAGACAGAAGAGAATGATCCCAGTCAGATTTCATGAACTTTGGATAAAAAGAGTAAAACACATCTGCATCAAATTGGATAAGTAATTATGTGGTCATGGTAATAGGAAATAAAGATATTTCTAACATGTTGTGGCTTGTATAGGGTAGGGTCGGATGAGAAGCCTCTACTTCAAGGAATTGCAGGTGAAGCAATGTCTGTGTTCGAGATAAGGGGACAAAAAGAAGTGCACTTGAAGATATTTGAGAGTATGGGAGAATGTCTTTGCTTCTAGTCCCGTATCCAGTTTTTCCTGTGACAAATTTGTCTCCCATGACAATGAGTTGTAGCCTTATTCCTTTTCCTAACTGAATGATAGAGTTGGTGTTTTGTTTGTTTTTTGTTTTGCTTTGTTTTCCTCATGCTGAATCTGCCCAGATCCTATTGAAACAGTTAGCCTTCCCAGCTCTAACTTATTCTCTTAGTACAGCAAGTTTTTCTTGAACAAAATTCCTGTTCGTTCAAATCGCTTAGACTTCTCTCCAAAATACCCCATCTTCCTGGCTGCAAGCAGAGAAGAAAAGAAGTCTGCTTCACCAGCTCAGACGCCGCTTGGGTGGCCCAGCTGTTCTGTTTCATTCTAGTTCTTGTCGTTCAATACCCTCCCTGCGCCCTTGACTTTAAAACTCTAGTGATTTAATTTTTTTAAAAAAATGTATCCTGTCTCAGGATGAAGAGATTCACTTCCTTTACATGAGACTGTTCAAGAATAATCCTGGAAATAGCTTTGAAGGGTTTGCCTTTTTTTGTTTATTATCAAATTCAGATCATCTTTCTTCATGATTAGAGCAATGCAGACTTTTGGATAGTTAATTTATCCTGAAGGTCATTGAGGAAAAGGAAATAATAAACCTTAAAAATAATATATAAGTTGGCAGAAGATTTCTTAAAGCTTTGAATGAATGCTGATTTTACACGTGAGAAAACTTAGTGTGATTTCCAGTGAAAAAGAAAAAGATAAGTGCAACCACTTTGGAAGACAGTGTGACGATTTCTGAAAGAACTAGAAATTGACCTTCTGTATGACCCAGTAATCCCACTATTGGGAATATACCCAGAGAAGCTCAAATTACTCTACAAAAAAATATACCTGCACACATATGTTTGTTAAAGTTCTATTCACAATAGCAAAAACATGGACCCAACCATGCTGCTCATCGAAGCTGGACTGGATTAAAAAAATGTGGTACATATACACAATGGAATGTTACGCAGTCATAAAGAAGGACAAACATATGGACTTCGCAGTGACTGGGATGGATTTAGAGTCGATCAGACTCAGTGATCTATCACAGAAACAAAGAACAGAGCACCATATGTTCTCACTCATAAGTGAAACTTGAACAATTATAATACCATAAGAAAGGAATTGTCAGTACTGGAAAACTGTCAGGGAAGGTTAGGTGGGACTGGCAGTTGAGGGAAACTGCTGGGGAGGGAGGGGCATACCTCATCATCAAGGGTACCTGCATAATCAACATTTATACCTAACCCTGAATTGTACCCCACATCTTTGTAGTTAAAAAAAAAAGAAAGAAAAAGATAAATCCAACATAGTTAAGAGGTAGAGAAAAGTTTTCCTCGGTTTGGTTGGTTGTTTTTTAATGCATAGCTAAACCAAAACCGGTGATAATTTGGTAATTCATTTGCACACAGTGAATTAATGATACAGCAGGTAATAAAGCATGAGTTTTTGATTCCTACTTTTTCCATAAACAAGTATAGAAAATTTATATTTAACAGTATGAGTGAGGTTAGTTTCAACGTACAGTTTCGCTTAAGAACATGATGCCCCTAACTCTGATTTTCTATTCCCTGCACCCTCTCACATCACTGAATCCAATCCTGTAGCTAGGTTAGAAATGGCTTATAGTTTCAGATAAAATAAGGGCCGTGTGAAGGCTCCAACCTCAAACCAGGACTAATATCCTCAAAAGAAAGAATTTTAAGAAGCTTCAGGGTCTAAGAATGTGTTAAGGAAAAATCAACTGACATGTCAGTGTCTCAGCTCATATTCTACTTCTTTCTGCTGTTTTGTTAAATTTCATTTTTGTGGAGGTTGAGTGACATAAGTTATTTCATTTAATCCTCATTGTAATCCTGTGAAGTTAATTTTTACATCTTCCATTTTAGTGACTAAAAAACTGAGATTCAGACTGAAGGTTAATTTTCAGGATTTCTAAAATACATCTCTGTTATACGGACCCCACAGACATCCCATCGCATCCTGTTATACTTAAAATGCACCTTAAGCCGGGCTCGGTGGCTCAGCCTGTAATCCCGCGCCTTGGGAGGCTGAAGTGAGTGGATCGCCTGAGCCCGCGGGTTCGAGACCCGCCTGGGCAGGCGAGACCTCATCTCTACAATAAATCAAAAAATCAGCCGGGCGTGGTAGCGCGCGCCTGTAATTCCGGCTACTCAAAGGCTGAGGTGGAAGGATCGCCGGAGCCCAGCAGGTCGAGGCTGCGGGGGCCGGGAGCGGCCACTGCACTCCAGTCTGGGCGACGGAGTGAGACTCCAGCTCAAAAAAATAAAAACAGAAATAAAAAAATAAATGCACCTTAAAAAAAAAAAAAAGAAAACCACCTAATCCATAGATATTCATCCATTTAGTTACAGCATAACTTATCACCTTAGTTTTGTTTCGATGATATTTATGCAATTTCGGAATATTTTGGAATTTAAGAAGGAGTTTTGGGTCAGTCAGTAAGATCTAGAATTTTATTTCACCTCTGCTGGTTTTTAACATCCTAGAACCTTGGGTGTGTATCTGATAAAGATTAAGACAAGCAATGTTACACATACACACACCCCTCCGGTCTTTGGAGTAAATAATGGCAATTAATTTCCTTTTTTAAATAAAGCCTGCATCTACGTTTGAATTTAGGAATATTACAAATCATAATGTTAGTAATAACTTTCCACTCCAGATCCAGGTACTAAATTACAGCATTTTAACATGATAAGAAGAATCTCTTCGCCAGATGGCTGTTCTCTCAGGGAGCAAAGACCTGTCTACAAAATTAGCAAGACTGACAATTTCTTTTTTCTTTGACCTCAGTTAATATACTCTCCTTCCAACCTACTTTAAAAGATAAAAAGTCTTCCAAATATTTCTCTTCCATTACTCTTCAATCCACAGAGTCTATTCATACTAAATTAGATTCTTTCATCTAATGATAAGAATAAGTCAGCTTATTTGCTCATCCCAGTTTTATAGCTACCACTTCAATAGCTTTCATCTCTTGAAATATACAAAACTCACAAAACACATCTCCTCCCCCTGGTTGCCATCTCCTGTGGCATTAAAGACACACCGGTGCCTTGATAGCCAGAATTTTTGGAAATGGATTTGTCCCTATATGTTAATAACCTTCTGGCTAGCAAAGGTCATTTTTTCCTCTGCAATTGTACAGAAAACATTAACCCAATATTCTTTCATACTAGCATGTTACATATGTTACATAAAAATATTTTCATAATTTTACAAGTAAATATTTTAGGAGAAAATTATCCAATCGTTTTTCTTAGAAAGATAAATTTTTAAAAATACAGATATATTGAAAAAAAAGCTAAAGAGATGTTTAGACATCATTTGTAATTAATAATTGTTAACTTGTCTACTATTTTCTCTATACATATGTAATAAAACATTTCACTCAAATTTAAAGTGTTCTTTGTCACTCATTCAGGGTCCTTTAGCACATTTATTTACAAACCTCAGGCAATTTATTTTTACATAGATAGATGATAGATAGGTGAGATAGATAGATAGATAGATACATAGATAGATACAGGGAGTGCCAAAAATTCATACACATTTTAAGAGATGTTATCTATGTATTACCTTTTGAAGTTGAATTAAATTATGGTAGCAATGTGTATTATGATGCTCATTAAGCTGTTTCCACAATTTTCTTTGATTGTCCTGCCTGTTGTGTGGTGATGCTAGCATTCATTTGATTACCATCTTTTGAGTGGACATCATCCTTAAAACATGTATACATTTTTGGCACTCCCTGTATCTATCTATGTATCTATCTATCTATCTATCTATCTATCTCACCTATCTATCATCTATCTATGTAAAAATAAATTGCCTGAGGTTTGTAGATAAATGTGCTAAAGGACCCTGAATGAGTGACAAAGAACACTTTAAATTTGAGTGAAATGTTTTATTACATATGTATAGAGAAAATAGTAGACAAGTTAACAATTATTAATTACAAATG
>CAUYQG010262023.1:0-25975 GCA_963574415.1 Tarsius wallacei
GTTGTTGTTCTTTTTTCCTTTTCTTCTGTGTTCAGTACTTTCTTAAGTGTTTCTTGTAGAGGTGGTCTGGTGGCAGCGTAGGTTCTTAGGGATTGGATATCTGGGAAAGATTTCAATTCTTCCTCACTGATGAAGCTTAGCTTGGCTGGGTAGGTTATTCTTGGTTGAAATTGCTTATCTTTTAGAACTTTTAAGATAGGGCTCCAAGCTCCATGGTTTCTGTAGATAAATCTGCTGCTATTCTAATTGGTCTTCCCTGGTAGGTAGTCTGACCTTTTTCTCTTGCTGCCTTTAAGATTTTTTTATTTTATACCTACTTTGTTTACACAAATTATTATGTGTCTGGGAGTTGGTCTTCTCATTTGTTGTCTTGCAGGGGTTCTCTGAATCTCTTGTGTTTGAATTTTTGCATCACTGATGAGATGAGGGAAGTTTTCTTGAATGATTGCATGGAATGTTTGTTCCAGTGTGGCCTCTGACTCGCTCTCTGCCTCAGGAAGGCCAATTACTCTGAGGTTGGGTCTCTTGGAGTAATCATTCATCACTTGAAGATTTTGTCCTCTTTTTAAGCTTCTTTTCTATGTTTTTGACAGTTTGAGTTAGTTCTGTATTTTGGTCTTCAAGTTCTGAGATTCTTTCTTCTGCTTGGTTGATTCTGCTTTCCATGCTTATTAGTTTGTTCTTTATTTCCATCCCAGCATTCTTTACTGCTGTTATTTCTGTCATCAGCTCCTTCCTATTTTCCTCTTGTCTCTCCTCAATTTTTTAATTCTCTCTATTAATGTCTTGATGTCTGGGTTTGTTGCATGTGACCATTCTGGGGGCTCTTCATTGTTTGTGTTTCGAAGTCTGTTTTCTCAGTGTCTGACCTCCCAGGGGTCTGTGTGAGACCTATATTCTTCTTTTGGTTTTTCTTCATTTGTGCAGATTTTTCCTCCCTACTTTTTCCTTCCCTCCACTTCCCTGTCTTCTTTAATTCTGTTATTCAGGGGTGGAGGGGTTGCTTTTACTTCTGTTTGTTCAATCTCCTATTCTTCCTTATGTATTAACTCTTGCTCTAGAGTTGGACTGTAGGTTGAGGGCGGTCCTTTTTGCAGTTTTGAGATTTAATTAAGGGGGGAGCTGTGATTCAAAATCTATCTGTGGATCTCGGTATCCGCCGACAGATGTGTGGATAATCTGAAACCCACTTCCCACTGCCTTGGAATTTGTCCATGCAGTGGGATTGTAGGTTTACTCCTTGAAAGTAATATGAGGTTAACAGAGGGAAGAGAATGGAGCAGGCAGTGGGGGGAAGAGAGGGGTGGAGAGAGAGAGGAGTAAGAGAGAAAACATATGAGCATACCAACTAACAAGTGAAAAGAGACACAAAAACTGAAACAAAGAAAAACACTAACCACGACTACAAACTAACCAAAAACCATACGAAAAAACTAAAACATGCAATGATGCTAACATACAAGCTAACCAACCTCCTTATTGGTGTGCTATTCCACTATACAAAGGTGGGGTTTACAGAGAAATAATAAAAATAAAAATAAATTTTTAAAAAGGAAAAGGAATAGATTAAAGTCAGTAAACTAACAGAACCAACCAAGGATACTCTAAGACTTCCTTTAAGTCCAATGTCCTTTCAGCTCTGATTTCTAGCTGTTTTTGCAGGCTGGTAGATTTGTTCACAGTTAGGGTCAGTTGCCCCTGGCCAGCTGTGAAGGGCAGTTTAGATCTGGACTCCCTGCCCAGTCTATTACTCAGATCTGGCCTTGTCTGTTTATCAAGGGGGAAAAGCTTCTGTCATTTCCCTTTTGATGTTGTTACCTTGGATTCCCAACAGGTGGTGCTATCTCACTGCTCCAGTTGATCCTTATCTGCAGCTGCTGAAGCCTGCAAGTCGGTGACCAGGACGGGAGGGAGCCGTCGAAGGTATCTGGTAGCCATGGTGGCAGCAGCCGTCTCCCGGTAAATGAAGGACCTTCACAAGCCTGGCTCCGGGTGAGGGGCATGGCGTGGCGGTGGCGGTGGTAAATGAAGGACCTTCACAAGCCTGGCTCCGGGTGAGGGGCATGGCGTGGCGGTGGCGGTGGCAGTGGCAGCGGCAGCCCCAACTGCCTTGATCTCAGTAGATAGTGCTTGCAAGGGCTTCACGGTCTGAAGTCATGGGTCACCTCAGGCATGGGTGGGCAATGGCCCTGGCGGCAGCATCCACAGCTGCAACAGCAGCCCAGACCAAAGTGATGTCTGAGAGGTGACGGTGGCTGAACTCCTGGTAAAGAGCAGGCTGCAGAAGATGTGAGCTGCAGCCTGTGGGAGAGAGCTAGAGTCTTTATGTGTGTTCTCTTTTGCGGAGGGGCTCACAGACCAAGCTGCCCCGTCGCCATCTTGCCGGAAGTCCCATTTTTTTTTTTTTTTTTTTTAGTTGTAGTCTCACTCCCTCATCCAGGCTGGAATGCAGTAGTGTGCTCATGGCCACCCCTGCATCAACCTGTTGGGCTCCAGTGATCCTTACACCTCAGACTTCCAGGTAGCTAGAACTACAGGCATGCACTAGCACACCTGGCTAATTTTTTATTTATTAGAGAGATGAGGTCTCACGAAGTTGCCCAGGCTGGTCTCGAACCCATGGGCTCAGGCAATCCACTCACCTTGGCCTCCCAAAGTGCTGGGATTATAGGTTGAGCCACCGAGCCCAGCCTGAAATAATTTTTAAAAATTAAACATAAATTCTGGAGCTGAAAAATTCAATCGACAAACAGAAAAATGCACCAGAGACTCTCAACAGCAAAACTGATTAAGCAGAAGAAAGAATTAGTGAGCTTAAAGACAGGCTATATGAAAATACACAGTTAAATAAAAAAATGAAAAAGAATGAAACATGCTTACAAGACCTAGAAAATAACTTTGAAAGGGCAAATCTAAGAGTTATTGGCCTTAAAGAGGAAGGAGAGAGAGAGAGAGAGAGATCAGGGCAGCAAATTTACTCAAAGAAATAATATCAGAGAATTTTCCAAACGTAAAGAAATATATCAATAGTCAAGTAAAAAAAAGGTCACAGAACATCAAGCATATTTAACCCAAATAAGATTACCTCAAGATAGTTAATAATCAAACTCCCAAAGATCAAGGATAAAGAAAGGAGCCTAAAAGCAGCAAGAGAGGCTGGGCTTGGTGGCTCAGCCTGTAATCCCAGCACTTTGGGAGGCTGAGGCGAGTGGATTGCCTGAGCCCACGGGTTTGAGAACAGCCTGGGCAACTTGGCAAGACCTCGTCTCTACAATAAATCAAAAATTAGCTGGGTGTGATAGTATGAGCCTGTAGTTCCAGCTACTTGGAAGGCTGAGGCAGAAGGATCACTGGAGTCCAGCGGGTTGATGCTGGGGTGGCCGTGAGTATGCCAGTGTACTCCAGCCTGGGTGACAGAGTGAGACTCTGACTCAAAAAAAAAAAAAAAAAAGTAGCAAGAGAAAGAAACAAACAACATATAAAGGAGCTCCAATACATCTGGCAGCGGACTCTCAGTGGAAACCTTACAGACCAGGACAGAGCGGCATGACATATTCAAAGTGCTAAAGGAAAAAACAAACTTATATCCTAGAATATTATAAACAGAAAACACATCCTTCAAACATGAAGGAGAAATATTTTCCCAGACAAATAAAAGCTGACAAATTCCATCTAAACCAGACCTGTCCCACAAGAAATGTTAAAGGGAAGAAGAAAGTTTTAAAATTTCTTGAAACAAATGAAAATGGAAACACATCATCCCAAAACCTATAGGATATAGTGAAAGCAATAGTAAGAGGACAGTTTATAACAGTAACCATCTCAAAAAAGTAGAAAAACTTCAAATAAGCAACCTAATGATGCATCTTAAAGAACTAAAAAAGAGCAAACCAAGCCCAAAATCAGTAGAAGAAAAAAATAATAAAGATCAGAGCAGAAATAAATAAAATTGAAAAAAGTACAATTATCAACAAAACAAAAAGTTGGTTATTTACAAAGATAAAAAATTGAAAACCTTTAGCCAGACTGAGAAACAAAGAGAGAAGACCAAAATAAATACACCAGAGATGAAAAAAAGAGACATTACATACAACTGGTACCACAGAAATTCAAAGGATCGTTAGAGCAACTACATGCCAATCAACTGGAAAACCTAGAAGAAATAGATAAATTCTGGGTGTGTACAATCTACTGAGATTGAACCATGAAGAAATCCAAAACCTAACAGACCAACAACAAGTAACAAAAGTGAAGCTGTAATAAAAAGCCTCTTATCAAAGAAACTCCTGGGACCTGATGACTTCACTGGTGTCATGCTCCTCTCCCTTTCTGAATGTTTAGGGAATGGTGTCCAGAAGAGGCTTCAAGACTATGACATATGAAGAAATATATATCTGGTCTCTGCCCTGGTTCTTGGTACAGAGCTCCTAAAGCCCTTAAAATTTCCTGAGTGACAGGGTGCCAAAAGCATCTTTTCTTCTTTTCCTTCCCTTTCTTTCCCTTGTCTTCGTCTTCCCCTCCCTCCCTTTTTTTTTTTTTTTGAGTCAATGTCTCATTCTGTCACCCAGACTGGAGTTCAGTGGCACAATTACAGCTTACCACAGCCTTCAACTCCTGGCCTCAAGCAATCCTCCTGTGTCAGCCTCCTAAGTAGCTAGGACTATAAGTGTGTACCACCACACCTGGCTAATTTTTTTTTAAAATGTTTTTGTAGAGATAAGGTCTCACTATATTGCCCAGGCTGGTCTTGAACTCTTTGGCTCAAGTGATTCTCCTGCCTCCACCTCCCAAATACTGGGATTACAGGCGTGAATCACTGTGCCTGGTCCAGAAGCATCTTTTGTTCTGATATTTGGTCTTTGATATGCTATTTGATTTGATTCCGTACACAGTGCTCCTAAATCCCTTGGAATTTCCTGAGTGAACAAGAGTGTCCTTTGTTCTAATGAGGCAACTCTTGGTAGACTGCTGGATAGTTTCAGGATGGGGTTGGTCACCAGAAAGACTAAGCCATGATTAGAAGCTCAAAGTCTCCAGAGAGAGGGATTGGGGCTGGAAATTGAACTAATAATTGATCATGCCTACCTGATGAAGCCTGCACAAAAAATATCTAAACTATGGCATTTGAAGAGGTTTCTGGGTTGATGAACAGGTTGAGGTACTAGAAAGGTGGTGTACTTGGAGAAGGAATGGAAGCTCTGAGCCTCTTTTCACATCCCTTGCCTTGTGTATCTCTTCATCTGGTTGTTCATGTATATCCTTTATAATACCCTTTAAAATAATTAACTGGTAAATGTAAGTTTTCCTGGAGTTAGTGTGTTGTTATAGCAAACTGTTGAACCCAAGGAGGGGGCTGTGGGAATCCCCACTTGATAGGCAGTTGGTCAAAATACAGGTCACAACCTGGGACTTGTAATTGGCATCTGAATTGGGGGAGGCAGTCTTGTGGGACTGAGTCCTCAAACCATGAGGTCTGTGCTAACTCCAGGTAGTTAGTATCAGAATCGAATTGTGGGACACCCAGCTGGTTTCTGGAGAATTGGTTGGTGTGAGAAAAACCCTCACACATTTGGTGTCAGAAGTGTTGAGAGTAGAGAAAAACAAGTTTTCCTTTTAAAGACTCTCCCAGGTTGAGTCAGAGAGCTGCAGCCTATCTTATCATTCCCAAGAATGGAACAGAGGAAACAAATCTCTGTTATCCACCAACTCACCTGAGCGTAGAAAGAAAGATGTTCTGATACTGTGAAGTTATCAAATAAAATATCACGCTGGGGGCACCAGCCCTTGCTCTTCCTAATGTGAAACATGTCTTGTGAAATTTCATATCTATTGATATATGCCTGTCCACTTGAAGTGGGGATAAGACCTAGAACCAAGTGGAAGACACATCCTTAAGTCATCTTCAGTCAGAACACATAGCAAACAAAATGATACTTTCTGCTTTGTTTGTTCTCACACAGACTATCCTTATTCTACTTCTTTGCCAAAGTTAATCAATAACGTCCAAGGGGTATGTATGTTCTATGCATGACAATGTGTGAGGACATGTGGGGAATATTAGAGATAGGAGATGTCCTTCCTGCTTTTGAGAAATTCCAATCTGCTGATGTGAATAAAACATGCACAGGCACTTGTAAAGCAAAGTATATTACTGTAAGCATTCAATAATAATTTGGATGCCTAATAGATATGATTAAGAATAAAAGTATTCTGGGAATCTAACAGTTTTGAATTGAGATCCTTGAAGGCAAAGTCTATGACATCTCTGATTCACAATAAATATCTGTTCAATGAATGGATGAATGAATGACTGCTCTCACTGTCAAATGCAGTCCAGTGTAAAACTTTGCAGCCTGCCCACAAGCATGCTATCTTTTTCTTTATTCTCATTTTTAATTCTAAGTATATTTTTAATTTTTTTAAAGACAAGGTCTATGTTTCCAGGCTGGTCTCAAACTCCTGGCCTCAAGCAATCCTCCTGCCTCAGCCTCCCACATAGCTGTGATTATAGGTTTATACCACCACATCCTACAAAGTATATCTTTCAGGTTGAAAAAGGCAATAAATTCTTATTGCACCAAGGATAGAAAAAGAAAAAGGTATAACAAGGAAAACAAAGGTTATAAAATCCCATCATTAAAAGATAACTGCTGTTAACATTTTGCTAGATAGCCTTAGGTATTTTTTATGCATAACTGACTCAATACATTTACTTTTTTAAGAAAAATGAGAATATAAGTATAAATTGTAGTTTTTTAAACTGGCTTTTTCTTTTTCTTTCTTTTTTTTTTTTTTTGAGTTGAAGTCTCACTCTGTCACCCAGGATGGAGTGCTGGGTGGCACGCTCACAGCCACCGCAGCCTCGGCCTGCTGGGCTCAGGCAGTCCTTCTGCCTCAGTCTTTCAAGAAGCTGGAATTAGAGGCATGTGCCACCATGCCCGGGTAATATTTTGATTTGTTGTAGAGATGAGGTCTTGCCAAGTTGCCCAGACTGGTCTCGAACCCATGGACTCAGGCAATCCTCTCCCCTCGGCTGCCCAAGGTGCTGGGATTATAGGCATGAGCCACAGTGCCTGGCCTAAACTGGCTTTTTCATATAACAAGGTATTGAGGCCATTTGTCCATACCAATCAAATCTATATCATTTTTAAAGGCCAAAAAGATTTCATTGTTGTAAACTTATATTTTTATTTTATTTTTATATTTATTTATTTTTTTGAGTCAGGATCTCACGCTTTCATTTGTTTGTTTGTTTATTTATTTACTTGAGTCAGGGTCTCACTGTGTCACCCAGGCTGGAGTGCAATGGCATGATCACAGTTTGTTGCAGCCTCCACCTCCTGGGCTCAGATAACTCTTCTGCCTCAGCCTCCTAAGTAGCTCAGCCTACAGGTGTGCCCTCCATGCCCGGCTTATTTTTTTTACTTTTTTGTAGAGACAAGGTCTCCTATGTTGCTCAGGCTGGTCCTGAACTCCTGAGCTCAAGCTATCCTATCGCCTCAGCCTCCCAAAGTTCTGGGATTACAGGTATGCACCACTGCAGCTGGCCTACCCTATTTATTTATTAAAATCACACTGATGAACATTTAGGTTATTTTCAATTGTTCACAAGTATAAACCGTGATATAACTTTGCCTACTTCCCCAATTGTGCTAACAGAATAAGTAGATTTGGTAGGTCAAAAGGGGGACAAGACATGGAAAGTTTTTGATACTGCCAAATTATCATCTGGTTGGGTTTTTAGATCTTCCATTTGGCTGTGGATATTAAAGCATCCATGATTGGGGGACAAAGGAAAGGTGATACTATTCCATAGTAAATGTATCAAGTTTTTTTATATAAAGTTATAGTAACAGAAGAACTAAATAAAAGAAACTCACAGAAAAATCAAAAAGCTTTACTGGGCAGAGAAATAGGTTTAAGATACAAAACATGCTTGTGCCAAGTTCTGCACCTTTCTGCAAACAATTATGACATAGAAGCCCTTTGTTGTTCAATGTCCTGGCAATCCGCCAGATTTTCCTTCCAAGCTTAGCATCTTTAGGGCTACTGGATCCCATTATATGTCATTTAGTGACACCACTTTCTCCAGGGCAAAGTTAGCTTTTTTCTATGCCATGTCCTTGCTGGTAGAGATCCATGGCAGAGCTTCTCTGATACATTGTTTCCAGACTGCATTTTGGCAGTATTGAAATTAGTCATTCATTCAATGTTATTTGTTGAGTGCCTATTCTTATTCAGACACTGGATCCAAAAGTAAACAGAGCAGGTTCTCTTGGGACAGGGATGAGGGGGAGACAGATGAATAATTCACATACATAATTGAATAAGAAAATTAACAGACTTTCTAAGAATACTAGGAACAAAACTAAAAGGAATGCAAAGGAGTCTGTGGGGATGTTTTTTCTTATCAGGTGGTCTCCTTAAACAGTGCTAGTACTTGACTTGTTTCCTTGACCTCCTAGCCTGGGGGTCTAACTGGATCACCCTTCAAGCAGTGAGAACTTCACAAGTCTATACAGAAGGAGAGGCCTTCCCTAAATTCTTAATATTATCAGGAGCAACAATGCCTATACCTGAGAAAGGATCACCCTTTTAGGGACACTGCTGTGCTCCAGGCCTGACATACACAAAGTCTGTCCAACGAGTATCTGCTGGGCTGAGACTTGGTTTCTAAAGTCCTAATACCAGAGGAGTGGCCAAAGGCACCTCCCATCCAGATTTGTTACTGTGCTGCTCTTCAAATGCCTTCAGTGGAAGAAGTATCAGCCACATGTAAAGAACATCAAGGCAGCCTAATTTTGAGGTGCAATGACTTCCCAATAGTTTGGTACTCTGTGTTCATTGAGAAGGAAATTTAATGGGTTGGCTTTTAGAGCTTCCTGAAGGTTGAAAATACATCTGATTGATTTTGTATGAAGCTTTATACATGTTAAGCCTTCAATAAATATACTTTTCTTAAATAAAGAAATTTCTGAATTTTATAGAATATGTTTTAGTTGACGGAATGTGTTCAGGTATAGAAGTTATTCTGAAACGGAAATCACTTTAGAATAATTCACCAGGTATCACTTTAAAAGTGCCTCTGGCAATCAAAAGCAAGTAGAAGGATTATTTTGTTGAAAGAAAATTGTGCCTCACTGTAACCAGAAGCTTCTATCAGGAAAGAAATGCTAAGCACTGTTCACAGCTTCTTGATAGTGAATGAAATGAAGTTCTGCAGATTGACTGAAAACCAAAGACTTCCTTTTCCTGGCATAGGATAAATCAAACATTCAGACAGTACATAGATGGTAAAACAAACAATGAACAATGCTTATTAAAATTACAGTGAAATCTAGCGAGGGGAAGTGGAGCAAAAAATCTAGATCTACTCAATTATTTCTTCAGGGCTTCCTCAGGAGGGCAGACCCCACACATGTACCTGTGAGCATAAAGCAGGTAGCAGTTTTTCCTGTTCCGTTGTGTCCCAGAAGAACAGTGATCTGCCCTCTGTATATATTCACAGTCAGGTCTTTGACTGCTATGTGTTTAGTTTTTCCTCTGTGAAATACCTGTGGAAAGCCAACATTGAATGACAGTGTAACATGGACACACAGGTGGCACTTCTGAAGAACCTGACAGGCTGCACACCCACATCAACATCCCTTGAAAGTTTATCAGTGGGAATCCAAGTGGAAATCTGAAAAGGGAGCCCCTTCTTTTAGCATTTAACTGCCTGTCGCTGCTGAGGAAACTGACTGGGAGAAATCCTGTGGAGATCTTTTCCCTGATCCCTGGCACCTGGCATAGAGGGCCAAGAGCTTAAAGTTATAGTGTTGGCAGCATGAATAGGCATGCTTCTCTCTGCTTCTGAAGCCAGACCTTGCTCTGCATCACCCAGCTAAGCCCTAAGAAAGGACACCCAGATGCTTTTGTAGGAGCTGGGGAGGAAATCCCATTCAGAGTAGCCTGTTTTCCCAGTCAAATGTCTCCAGTATTATAAATGCCATTGGTTTTTTAAATTATATAAATAATTTATACATTGAGTATAAGGAAGAAAATAAAAATCACCCATGCTACTCCCAGAGATAGCATTTTAGTATATGCATTAGACTATTTATGCCCTGGTTAATGGCATTTGGGCTGAACTTGGGGTCTGGAGTCCAAATACTACAGTCAGGTGGAACTTGCCTGTCACTTCTTCCACAATCTATCTACAGTCGCCCCTCAGTATTCTTAGGGGATTGGTTTCAGGATTCTCACATATACCAAAATCCACATACGAGGGGGAACCCCAAAAAATGAAATTAACTTTTGGGTGGGAGGCCCCTTGTACTACAGGCTTCCCCCACTAAGTATGTGTTCTAAGAACCCATCAGCATCAGTGTACCAGTTAGTGTTGTTGTGAGAGGCCGCATTCAGCTTCAGTTAATTTTTTTTGGAGATTCTTTCAACGTGTTTGCCCACACCATGCTGAGTGTTCATCAAGTTTTTGACCAAAAATGGCATGACTCCCACGCCCAGCCCTCCCTATTCACCTGATCTTGCCCTGAGCAACATTTTTTTTTTTTTTTTGAGTCAGAGTCTCACTCCATCGCCCAGGCTATAGTGCAGTGGTGTGCTCATGGCCACCCCAGCGTCAACCTGCTGGGCTCCAGCAATCCTTCTGCATCAGCCTTCCAAGTAGCCAGAACTACAGGCGCGCTACCACACCCAGCTAATTTTTTAAACTTATTGTAGAGGCAACGTCTCACCAAGTTTCCCAGGCTGGTTTCGAACCCGCAGGCTCAGGCAATCCTCTCACCTCAGCCTCCCAAAGTGCTGGGGTTACAGGCTTGAGTCACCACGCCCGGCATTTTTCTCTTTTTTTAGAAGTCCTCAAAGGGAAATGTTTTGCTGATGTGGAAGAAGTGGAACAAAAAAAAGAGGTGAAACTAAAAAGCACCAAAATAGATGAGTTCAAAAACTGTTTATCAATAGATGTATTTTCAATAGGTATACTTTGAAGGTGACTGAAGTTTAAACATGTAAGAGTAAGTATACAATTTTTAATAAATAAATTATGTGTTTTGGGGTGTAGCCTCTTGTATACCCAAATCCCACAGTCAGCCTTAGGGAGTCCATATATATATGAAAAGTGGACTGACCCTCTGTATACATGGGTTTCGCATCCCCCAATTGCTGTGTTTTCAATCCACATCTGCTTGAAAAAAATCAGTGCATAAGTGTACTCAGCACTTCAAACCCATGTTGTTCAAGGGTCAACTGTAATTAAGTTTGGGAGCGGGGTGCTGCCAAAAGGAATTTGGCAAACTTTTCCTATTCCTACATTTGATCTTGATTGTTCTAAATCAAGTATGACAGTCCTGTTCCCTGATTTCTCAGTTGTCCTTGCAGTAGAGGTGACCATGTGACAGAATTCTAGGCAATAAGGGGTAGTCTATTAAAAAAAGGGAGGAGGGAAGGAAGGAAGAAAAGAAGGGAGGGAGGGAAGAAAAAAGAAAGAAAGAAGAAAGGAAGGAAGACAGGAAGAAGGGAAAGTGAAGGGAGGGAAGGCAAAGTCTTGCTAAAAGAAAGCATTTTAATCCTTATTTTTCTCCATACACAAGCTAAGCAGTCATCTTCAACCATGATATGATAAACACATGGATGAAAGTTAATGACCTATGGAAAATCAATCAGTCAATCAATCAGAAGTTTCTGTAGTCTGGGATGGCTTTGTTGAGTAGCTGAAACCATGCCAGAATCAGCTGCCTGCCAACTGCTTGTTATGTGAAAAAAGAAAATAAAATCCCCACAGTAAATTGGGTGAAGACTCAAGCATTCTTACTACTACTGGAGTACATGGAGTACTCCAGTACTCCCATCCTACCCATTTCATAAGTTCCTTGGGCTAGGATGGGATCCACAGGCAGAAGAAGGCAATACAAGTGCTGAGCTAGGGCCTCAAGTGTGACAGTGCGGCAGTGGTGGCACCGACAACCCTGCTGCGTCCTTCATCATCAAAGAATGGAAGCTTTCACACAAAAAGCAATGCTCTGCATACCATTTACATCCAGGCATCCTGTTATGGGAGTCCTTAGTCTACACAGGGCTCTGCATGTAGCTGGTACTCAGCAGACACTTGTGAAGTAACAAATGCCTCTACATTTGGAAGCCAACAATGAAATCTGGTTTAAAATGTGATTTAGTTATATAAAAATACTGGTGGATAAAAGTCATCCATCAAATAGCTGAATTCGTGTGTTTCCAACAAGAGGGTGCTAGGTATTGGAAGGGTGAGAGGAGAATATTTTCAAGGGAGAGGTCATCTAGACCCTCCACCCAGTCATTTAACTTTATGACAGGAAACAGGACATTTCAAGTTATATTTCCAATGTTGGAGATAGCATTACAGAAAGGAATTAAAATTCTCAATAAAAAAAACATACCTTGTAACTGCTGTTACAATAAAGCAGAAGCTTATATTTCTTAAGTTCTGGAAAGGAGATTTTTGAGCTGATATCTTGTCTAGATGCTGGATTTCAATTCCTTTCATCAAATAGGTAGGCTCTTCTTGAATGAGCTTGCTTTTCAGAGATTTTACAGGATCCCTTATGTCCAGCAGTGATTGTGTAACAGGTATAGATTTTCCACACCAGTAGGAAGGTTAGAGAAGAAGTGAACTTATACATTAATCATTTAGGTGAATTGACTTCCTTTTCTAGAAGATAAATATTTAAATAAATTAGACACCCCCCAACAGTTTATTTGTTGTATCAAATATTTAACAGTGCCTGGAGAAGTTAAGCAACTGGCTCTTGGATTCACTACCAATCAATTGCATTTCAGCCTACGACCCATGGTCCCAAGAATGGAGTTATAAAAGATGCCTCATCTCCAGGTTCCTGGTGTACCAGGGAAGCCATCATGTCAGCATTCAGTGTCCCTGTAGGTACAGGCCTGGAGAAATACTAGAGTTAACATCTACCAATTTCCCCACATTCCAAGAAGGGCAAGTGTGGCAGCCTTTGTAGAAGTCTCAATTGAGTACCTGTGCAATTCCAACAAGATCAGTTACACCAAGCCTGTGGGTGGGGTCACCAGGCAGACTGCAGGAGGACTGAATCAGGCATGAGAAGCTTAGCTTTGTCAGAAAAACTCTGTCATCATGGGAGAGAGTGATTCTGATAACTTCATGGGATTGTCAACAAAAGGTGTACCCCCCTCCCAGTGCCCTGAGGTCTCAAAGAGCTTCAGGGCCATCCTGACAGTGCAGCTCAATGGGAAAAGAGGCAATGTGAGGACTCTAGCATGTTGAAAGTTGTATCCTGTGGGAGGATGCGGAGCCTGACATTTGTGTGGGCACATGTAAGACATCTGCAGGAACTCTTGGAAAGACTTTGCATGGGACTGATGCTGCCACCCCCAGCTCACTGCATTAGCAATAGAGAAACTGAGTCATTGTTAATTATGTTCCATTGGAAACCAAAAGGTGATAGGTTTGGGATGAACCCAGGTTGGAAATTTCCTGGAGTTTGAGATTTTAATCAGGACATCACCAAGAGGAGTAGAAACATTGAGGACTAAAAAAAAAAAAAAAAAAGTCTAACATCAACTTATGTAACAGCAGAAAGTACTCAACAGGGCAAAGAAGTACCAAGGCTTGGGTGTACCATACTTCCCTGGGAAGATGAACTCCACATACCAGGCTATTAAGCAGTATAAGAAAGAGTCCAGCAGAAGCAGCAGAAGCACCTGAGTAAAGTTAAACTCTCCACTTACACTGCCCATATTCTTCCATTGGATGCCTGTGCCTGTTAAAATGGAAGGAAATCAGTCACTGCATCAAAGACAGAGAAGAAGCTGGATGTGGTGGCAAGTACTTGTAGTCCCAGCTACTCAGGAGGCTGAGGCAGGAGAATCACTTGCGCTCAGGAGTTAAAGACTTAGTGCATAATAATCACATCTGTGAATAGCCACTGCACTACAGCCTGGGTAGCATAGCAAGACCCTGTCTCTAAAAAAAAAAGAGAAGAGTTATCAGAACTTTTCAGACAGTCAGAAAGTCAGGAACCAGGCCAATGACAAGACTGGACTATTTGTGTCTGGGGTATTATGGGACCAGTGCCAGGCATAGGAAAGAAGACAGCTGGAGAAGTTTCTCCTATAAGATAAAATATTTTTATTCTTGCCAAAAGGTGCTAGTACTTTCACTGGCACCAAGAAGTAATAAATTTGGGAATCCAAGGCACACCTCTCTACTTCTGCACATGCTACTGAACGTCTTCCTACCTCCTCCCAGCCCCAGCTTCTTTGCTTGGCTAATTCTTGCTTCAAAGATCAGTCCAGATGGCTATTTACCCAAGAAGCATGTGCACCCACTCTCCTTGTCTTCAAACTTTAACGTGTCTACTAATCACTTGGGGAGTTTGTCAACATGCAGATTCTGATGAAGTATGTCTAGGTGGGCCTGGGATTCAGCATTTCTAACAAGATCTCCAGGAGTGCCGATGCTGCTGGTCTGCCGGTCACACTGTGACCTCGAAGACCTCTGCAGGGATTGAATTTCTCTGATTTATATCTGTTTGTGTGCTCACAAAGAGCTTTGCCTTTCACTCCATCTTTTCAATTACAAACAAATCTTACACATCTCAGGACTGATTCCAAAGCTTCAGCAAACATTAAGCGTACTTAATTTACAAAGGCCAAGTGCATCCTCATCTAACACAAATCTGCAATGTTCAAATGGAAGAAAGAGACAAAGCTCCTTTTCCATCTCAGTGGACATTTGTCAGTTAACTGTATTTTCACTTATTGTAAATATTTACATAGAAAAGTGCATAATTTAACAAACAATTACAAGGGAAATGCCTATGAAAAACTACTACCCAAAATCAATTACTCTTAAAATCCCATATGTGCATACACTATAGTAACCTTACCCCTATGTTGATTTTTTTAATTTAAAAGATGTGGGGTACAATTCAGGATTAGGTATACATGTATATGTTGATGTTTATAGGCAGCATATAGTTGGGTTTTGCATTTTGTTTGTTTTTTTGAGACAGAGTCTCATTTTGTAGTGCAGTGACATGATCAGTCTATTGCAGCCTCAAACTCCTGGGCTCAGACAACCTTCCTTCCTCAGCCTCCCTAGTAGCTTGGACTACAGGCACCACCATGCCTGGCTTAGTTTTGTGTTATATATATATTATTTATTTATTATTTGGGGGGGGGGGTAGAGATAGGGTTTTGCTATGTTGCCTAGGTTAGTCTCAAACTCCTGGCCTCAAGGGATCCTCCTCTTCAGCTTCCCAAAATGCTGGGATTACAGGTATGAACTACCTCACTTGGCCTGGATTTTGCCTTTTAATCCAATCTGACAGTTGCTTTTTAACTGGCATGTTTAGATCATTCACATTTAATGTGATTATTGATTATCTGGATTAAAATCTATCATATTGCCAGCTCTTTTCTATTTGTTCCAAACTGTTCCTTTTTTCTTTTTTTCCTCTTTTTATACCTTTTCTTGCAACCAATGAAAAATTTCTTGAATTCAATTTTACCTCCACTATTGAGTTATTATTTATACTGCTTTTAAAAATCTAGGCTGGGCACGGTGGTTCAAGCCTGTAATCCCAGCACTTTGGGAGGCCAAGGTAAGAGGATTGCCTGAGCCCAGGGGTTTGAGACCAGCCTGGGGAACTTGGTAAGACCTTGTCTCTACAGTAAATCAAAAAAATTAGCCAGGCATGGTGGCGCATGCCTGTAGTTCCAGTTACTTGGAAGGCTAAGGCAGAAGGATCACTGGAACCCAGCAAGTCAAGGCTGCAGTGGCCGGGAGCATGCCACTGCACTCCAGTCTGGGTGACAGAGTGAGACTCCAACTCAAAAAAAGAAAAAAAAGAAATCAGATAACCAGCCCAATTAAAGGTCAAATTAATAAGTAAGCCCTTAACTAAAACCAGCGGTCAAGAGGGGGCTGGAGCCTTCTAGACTCTCGACGACCAATGAAATTTGCAGGGAGTCTTTATAGGCAAAAGCAGTTGGAAAACTGAGTCATTGCCAGAGATAAACACATGAAACACACGTTCTGGGGTTTGACACATAGTACACTTAGATAAGGGCCACACAGTATACTCGGATAAAGGAGCACATAGTATACTCAGATAAGGGGGAAACCGTTAGCGCATGGGGTGGAGTGCAGGGCTGTGAGGGTTGTTTATGAGCATTATTTTAAAATTCTTGCATCAGCCACACAGAAGTATAATAACAAGTTAACAACATGGAGACAAGCCACAAAATGGAGTTTTACATTTTAAATACACACTTAGATTTTAACAAAACACTGCAAACACTTTAAATATCTCACAAAATACAGCAAAAACACTTTAAATACTTCACAGTGCTGTTAGTGCTCAAGGAGAAAACCGCAGCAAAAAAGAGGCAAGGAAACAATTGGCGGGGTCACAGACTCCAGGAGCTCCCTCCAAAAACAGCACACTTTAACCCAAAACACCTAGTACTGTCCCAAGTTAAAAATTGCCTGCCTAATCTATCTTGTCTCCTCTCAAACTAACTCTGGTCTGTTAACACTCCTGCCCATTATGGCACAAAGGTTGTCAGTTTCTCCAGCTTGTTAAGTAAAGGTTGTTAGTCTCCTATCTAAGAGCATGGTGTTGCAGATTTCCAAGGCACAGGTTAAGATGTTTAGTCCTCTGGATTGCATGATAAAACACTTTTCTGTGGGATTTAGTCAGGACTACGGTGTCTGCCTTTCAAAAGGCAGACTTGGCACTCTTTGTGAGATTGATTGGCCTGTGTTCAAGGTTGGATGGCCTGCTCTTGGGTCACTTGATGTTAATGTCACCCATTCTGTTTGGAAGGTCGTTACAGGAACACCTAATTATCCTGACAAATTTCCCTATATAGATCAGTGGCTAAGCCTGGTTCAAAATCCACCCCCCCATGGTTAAAGGCATGTTCTCTTGGGACTCCCAGTCGTATCCTTGTCTCTAAGCCTATTAATGGACCCAGTTGCCTAAACCCTCATGTTATTATAGACCCTCTCCACCTAAGCCACCTCTCCATAAAGCAGAAATTGCATCGTACCTGTTAACTGTAACCCCTACTTCTTAGAATTATATCCTGTTTTGCCCTCTACTGAGGATCCTCTTGAGGATCCAGTTAACTCTAAACCCTCCACCTTATAATCCTCAGGCTTCTTCGCCTGTTGTTACTTCCACCACCTCTCCTTGCCCGGTGGTCCCAGCCATAGCTGAGGCTGCAGCGGCCTCTAGTTCCGCCCCCTCTCTGTCCTCTCCACCTCTGGCTGCCCGTCTCTGATCTCAGATCAATCCAGCCCCTCTCCTTCCCCTCCGAGAAGTTACTCCTCCACAGGGGAAAAAGCAGCCTTTTCTAGTATATACTCCTTTTTCTACTTCTGATTTGTATAACTGGAAATACCCAAACCTGGTGTTTTCAGACAAACTCCAGGCTCTAGTGTCTCTAATGAATTCAATCATGTGCACTCATCGTCCACATGGGATGATTGCTAGCAGCTCCTTTTAACTTTGTTTACAGCAGAGGAATGGGAGTGAATTCGAACTGAGGCTAGAAAGTCCGTTCTAGCCTCAGATAATCAGTAAGAAAGTCAGCAAATGTTAAATGACATTTTTCCCTCTTTTCGCCCAGATTGGGACCCTAATATCTCAGCTGGGTCCAAGGCATTAGATACCTATCACCAAACTCTATTAGCAGGAATAAGGGGAGCAGCCTGAAAACCTATCAACCTATCTAAAACTACTGAGATTCTCCAGGAGTCTAAGGAATCTTCAAGGGAATTTCTTGAACACCTTCAAGAAGCTTTCCGTACCTATACCCCATTCGACCCCTCGGCTCCTGAGAATGCTCGAGCTATTAATTTAGCATTTGTTACACAGGCAGCTCCAGACATCTGGAAAAAGTTACAGAAACTTGAGGGTTTTGCAGGTATGAATATCGCCCAGTTACTAGAAGTAGCTCGAAAGGTTTTTGACAACTGGGATGCTGAAAAACAAAAATTAGCAACAAAAGAGGCAGATAAAGCAGCCAAACGCCAGGCACAAATATTGGTAACTGCCCTCCAAACTTCCCGTCCTGGTTGGAGGCTGCCACACCTGAAAAAGGGAGAAAATAGAAAGGAAGCAAATAAAAGGGGATTGGACGTTCCCTGCTAGCTAAAAATCAATGTGCCTATTGCAAAGAGTTTGGACACTGGGCAAAAAACTGCTCCAAAAATCCAAAAACAGAAATAAATAACCCCAAACCAGTTCTGGTTTTGCCTGCTGCTAAGAAAAACTGAAGGGGCCAGGACTCTTTTTTTTAGGCCCCCAGAAGCCCATGGTTACTGCAACTGTAGGGGGCCACCCAGTTCAACTTTTAGTGGATACTGGGGCAGAACTTTCAGGCTTAACATCACCATTAGGACCTATGTCCAAAGAACAAATTTCTATTCAGGGGGCAACAGGTGCAAGTGCAAACTGCAAGTTCACTTCCAATCGAACTGTTGACTTAGGACAAAAGCAAGTTACCCACTCGTTCCTCGTAGTCCCTGACTGCCCATACTCCCTTATGGGCAGGAATTTACTTCAAAAATTAAAAGCAACTATTGTGTTTTCACCTGAAAAGACTGAAATGTTTGTCCCAACTGCTTACCAAATGCTTTTAACTGTCCCACTTTCTAAAGAATACCTCCTAACTTCTTCTAATCTTTCCACTGATAATATCTCTTCAAGCTTGCTTCTACAGTTGCAGCAAGAGTTCCCTTCAGTCCTGGCAGAAACAAACCCATGGCTAGCAAAACATCATCCTCCAATTGTGGTGAGTCTGCTGGCTTCAGCCACCACCCCTATACGGGTTTGACAATACCCTATGAGTGTGCAAGCCTGGAGAGGAATTGCTCCTTACATTAAAAGACTCATAGCTGCAGATATTTTGACACTTTGTAAATCTGCTTGGAACACCCCATTTTTGCCAGTTAAAAAGCCAAGAACCTCTGACTACAGGCCCATATAGGACTTAAGGGAGGTCAACAAGTGAGTTGAGACAATTCATCCTACTGTTCCTAATCTGTATACCTTGCTCAGTCTACTTCCTCCTCAACATCAAATATACACTGTGTTAAATTTAAAGGATGCTTTCTTTTTTATTACCTTGTCTCCTATAAGTCAACCCACCTTTGCCTTTGAATAAACAAATCCGAATTCAGGGGACACCAGCCAGCTAACTTGGACCAGGCTGCCACAAGGTTTCAAAAACTCCCCAACGATGTTTGGGGAAGACTTGCAGCAGGACTTAACAAGTTTTCATGTTGCTCACCCTGAATGTACTTTACTGCAGTATGTAGATAACATTTTGCTCATAGCAGCAGACTTGGACACTTGTCTAAAGGGCACCAAGGCTTCGTTACAGCTCCTCTAGGACCTAGGTTACTGGGGGTCAGCTAAGAAGACACAACTCTACTCAGCTAAACTCTCCTATCTGGGATATCAGCTAAAGAAGGGTAAGCGAGCCCTGTCCACAGTCCGGAAGGAGGCCATCCTCCGAATCCTCACCCCAACTTCAAAGCAGCAGTACAAGAATTTCTGGGGGCAGTGGGATATTGGTGGCTGTAGATCCCGGGTTTTGCCGAAATTGCCAAGCCACTCTATAGTGCCACTGTGGGTGCAGGAAATCAGCCCCTAGTATGGACTGATATCGAAGAACAAGCATTCCAGCAGTTAAAAATGGCTCTTGCACAGGCCCCAGCTTTGGCTCTTCCACACGTTACTAAGCCCTTCCACCTGTTCATTCATGAACAACAGAAAATTGCCAAAGGGGTTCTCACTCAAACCCTGGGACCCTGGAGACGACCATAGCCTATTTGTCAAAAAGACTGGATCCAGTGGCCTCCAGCTGGCCCTCTTGTCTACCGGCTGTTGTGGCTACAGCTATGCTGGTCAAGGAAGCAGACAAACTATAACTTTGGTCAAAACTTGGTCCTGACAGCCCCCCATGCTGTCAAGACTCTGCTCCGGGGAGCCTTTGGACGCTGGATGTCGAATGACTGTGTCATTTGGGGAAAAGGAAAACGAGTAAACATTTTCACAGACAGCCAATATGTTTTTGCTACTCTCCATGTTCATGCTGATTTATAAAAAATGGGGACTCCTCACTACAGAGGATAAGACTATAAAAAACAAGGAGAAAATCTTAAGCCCTTCTAAAGACTATATGGCTTCCCAAGGAGGTGGCTGTCATTCATTGCAGAGGGCACCAAACCTCAGACACTCCGGAAGCAGTTGGTGGACCAAGCAGCTCGAGAGGCAACAAAGCTTCCAGTTGAGCCCTTACATGTTCTATTAACTAAAACTTTTCCAGTTCCATCTCTCCCCCCACAGCCTACCTATACCCAGGAAAAAGAGAAAAAAGCGAACCTGGCAGGAACTCATAAGGAACACATGGAATGGTGAGTTAAGGACTCTAAGGTTGTTGTACCTGCTGCCCTAACGCACACCCTGGTAAAACAATTACATTCTGTCACTCATCTAGGAGGTACCAAAATAACGAAATTGCTAAGTCATCATTATTATATCAATAACTTAAAAGGCCTGGCTACCTTGACAGCTGAAGCATGCCTTGCTTGTGCCCAAGTTAATAAAAAACAAGGCCCCAGAATTTCTAATGGTATTAGAACCCGGAGATTAAACCCAGGAGAAAAATGGAAAATAAACTTTACTAAGGTAAAACCCCACATGCAGGGTACAAATATTTACAGTATTTGTAAATACTTTTTCTGGATGGATAGAGACTTTTGCCATAAAAAATAAAACTGCATTTATTATTACAAATTTTTTATTAAATAAAATCATTCCTAGGTTTGGGCTCCCTCTCCCTTTCAATTGGCTCTGATAATGGTCCTGCCTTTACTTCATCCATAGTTCAGCTGGTTAGTAAAACTCTAAATATCAATTGGAAATTACATTGTGCTCACGAACCACAAAGCTCTGGACAGGTAAAATACATGAATTGGACCTTAAAATCAACTTTAACTAAATTAATAATAAAAGCTGGTGAGAAATGGGTAACTCTCTTGCCTCCGGCCCTTTTTTGGGTCCAGTATACCCCATATAAAGCTAAGTTTACTCCTTATAAAATCATGTATGGAAAACCCCCTCCTTTGTTGCCCCAATTATGGAATCCCATCCTTAAAAAAATAACCAACCAGTCCCTGTTCAAGTATCTTCAGTCCCTCCAACAGATCTAGTCTGCTGTCCACTCTGAGGTCTGTGCTGTCCTGCCAACTCCGTCCTCCACTCCTTGTCATCTGTTCCAGCCTGGGGACCTGGTATTTGTCAAGAAGTTCCAGAAGAAAGGCCTGACCCCCGCCTGGAAGGGACCCTTTGTAGTCATCCTCACCACCCTGACAACACTCAAGATTATAAAATACAGACCTGGATTCATCACTCGTGGGTAAAAAGGGCTAACGAAACTGACAATGTTCCTCCAACCTGCACAACTGACTGGACTACAGCCAGAAATCCTGAGAATCCTCTCAAGGTCACTTTTCAGCACCCACTGCACTTAACATCCACTTAAATCAGCCACCCGGGAGCCCCGTCGGACTTGTCGTTCTGCTTCAGCATGGACTGACCAACCTACCTCAGCTAAACCATGAGACTTAACTGTCCCAAAGTGGACTGTTTTCCTTGGACAATAATTCCTTAGATGTGCTGTTACCATCCTTTAACCTTCACCTTAGGTATCCAACTTGTCTTAGTTTTTAGCGTAGGTTTAACTGCTGTAACCCCTGCTAACAGGAACTAAAAAAAATACTTATTAATGTTATCTTACCTCTCATGTATAAAATGTATTGCTACCCTACTTTGCTTATGATGGGTTTAACCTGTGTTATACTAGCCCCAGCCATGTCAGCCATAAATAACCCTGCCTTATACACCTTTTCCCTAATCTCTGATACGTCCAGTAGACTTCTGGCAACCCAGAATTGGTTCGGGCCTCCCAGTATAGTTCACCTTAAAACAGATCTTACTAATCTAATAAATGCAAGATCTTTTGTCAGCCACCATGTCCCACAGGATGGTAACTATTATTATGCATTACAGGAACTACCTTTTTACTTATGCCTTAAAAATCCCAGAAACGAAGGATGTTATAACAAAGGTGAACTTTACTGTCCAGCTTGAAACTATGTAACTATTGCCACCTATACAGGGGGACCTAATAGACCTAATAATACCTCCTTAATCACTCTTTGGTATGAAACTAGTCTAAACCCCTTCCAAATATTTATACATATAAAAGTAACTGATCCGTCCCATGAGTCCTGGACCAAAGGCAATTCCTGGGACATAAGACTATACATAACAGGTTATAACCATGGTGCTATATTCACCATTCCATGAGGTAGACACCTTTATACCCATCTGGTCAAACCAATAGGGCCGTTGGCAAAAATAAAAGAGCCTTTGTACAATTGCCAAAACATTCCACCGCCATCGCCACCGCGGACTCCAGCCCAGCCTCTGTCTTCTGCCAGCCAAGCCACTACCCCAGGCTCACCTCAACAACCCTCGAGTTCATCTCGTCCCTTCCTACCAATAAGCCATGTGCTCCCTGGTCTTATCCCTATGTTAAGTGACATGCACCATTTACTCAATATTACCATGCCCAAATTGGCCTCAGATTGCTGGCTTTGCTTAAATCCTAAACCTCCTTACTATATAGGTATAGGAGCTATAATTCTAATCATTAAGGACGCTAATAAGACTAAATGTTCTCTAGCAGTTATACACATTACTCTAGAAGACATAACTGGCAAAGCCTCCTGTCTTATAACCCCTGGGTTTAATTTGACCACTTCCCTGTTTTCTGCTATTTATAATCAATCTCTTATCCAAACCATAACAGAATCTATGGTTTATACAACCCCTGGCAACACCTGGTTAGCCAGTGCTACAGGCCTTACAAAATGTGCTTTTACTAAAGAAATGGTCAAACAACCTATGTTATACATTTATGTTTATGTGTTGCCTCAAGTGTATGCTTATACTGGCCCTGACGAAGCTCGGTTATTCACTCCACCTAAATTTCCACCCGCTTGTCAAAAATGAGCTGTTCCTCTGCTAATACCTGCCATAGTCAAAATAAGTATAGCTGAAACAGCTGCAATTGGAACTACTGTTCTGGTTCGGGAAGAACCAGGCCAAACTAATTTCATGCAACACATCAATAAGGAACTAGAGACTATTCAATCTACTATAGATCAACTCCATGATCAGGTAAATTCTCTGGCAAAAACGGTCCTCCAAAATCATAAAGGTCTAAATTTGCTCCTCATGTCCCAAGGGAAACTTTGTGCAGCTCTCGGAAAAAATTGTTGTTTCTATGCTAATAAATCCGGAGTCATTAAAAGCTCCCTTCAAAACTTCAAGACAGCATACAAAAATGGAAAAAAAATTTAAACAATAAAAATACATCCAGGTTCCAATCCCTATTCAACTGAAATCCATGGCTAACAACTCTCATTACTGGCCTAGCCGTACCCATAATAATTATCCTACTTCTTTTATCAGTGGGACCCTGCCTACTAAATTAAATTGTTCCTTTTGTAAAAAAACAAATATCAACTGTAAAAATTTTAAACATAAGGGTCTGCTATAACCCCTGTCCCATAACATCCAAAACAGGAATTTAACTCATAAAAACTTAAATGTTTATAGCTTTTTTAAAAAAGTTTGCTGTGTCTATAAATTTACAATGTTTAAAATATGTGTAGTGCTGTGTTTATAATATTTACTACTAGGTAAGGTTAAGACATTAAAAACAAAAGCTATACAATTTTAATTTAAAAAGTATTTCTAGCTTTTATAGTTATATTTTCAGATTTCAAATTTCCTCATCATAAATACTTAAACTTATAATTTGATGTTCTACAATGTTTAATACAATGTGTGCAGTGTTTTAAAAATTCATAATACTTAATCTAAGTTTACCTAAAAATATCAAATAATATTAGCATGGAGGGCAGCAGGACCAAAAAGCTGATAAAGCACCCAATGGACAAACATAATATATACTTAAAAAAAAAACAACTTCAGGCACCAGACAGAAACCCGGTAACATGGTGTCCTTTGCCTATAGGTACCGCCTATGAGAACAGTGGCAACGTAGAGTTGCCCTAAAGGCCTAAAGCTCCTGGACTCTGTTCACCATATGAGTAAGCCATTTAAAAGCAGACACACTCCTAAACTCTGTCCATCAGACAGACAAAAAGAGCCATTTAAAAGCAGGTACACCCTCTCCTGAAGAGAGAAGGGCCCATCTAACTGGTTGCTTAAGAAGGCCGGAGACCTGCTAAGCTGGGCGACCAATGGAAATCGTTTGCAAAGGCCTAAATCCTTCTAGACTACCTGACACTGATTCACCATCAAACCAGTAACGCCCCCTCCATTAAATCAGGATGCCTGACCCCAAATTTATTTTTCAATTAAAATAACTGTCAGCCGTTTGGTCCTGACCATCTACGTTAAAATCATATAGTTTTATCTTTAACAAGCAAGTCAATGCTTTGACTTATACACAAGAAAAGGGGAGAATGAAGTATTTAAAGTATTTTTGCTGTATTTTATGAAATGTTTAAAGTGTTTGCAGTGTATTGGATAAAGCCTAAGTTTGTATTTAAAATGTAAAATTCCATTTTGTGGCTTGTCTCCATGTTGTTAACTTAATAAACTTCTGTGTGGCTGATGAAAGAATTTGAAAATTTTACTCATAAACAATCCTCACAGCCCTGCACCCCTCCCAATACTCTAACGGTTTCCCCCTTATCTGAGTACACTGTGTGCCCCCTTATCTAAGTGTACTATGTGTCAAACCCCAGAACATGTGTTTCATGTGTTTATCTCTGTAATGACTCAGTTTCCCAACTGCTTTTGCCTATAAAGACTCCCCGCAAACTTCATTCGTCGTCGAAAGTCTGGGAGGCACAAGCCTCCTCTCGACCGCCGGCTTTAATCAAGGGCTTACTTATTAATGTGACCTTTCATTAGGCTGGTTATCTGATTTCTAGCAATTCGCGTATAACAGGCCTTTGTAAGGACCGAGGATTCGAAGACAAAAGGGGTAATAAGGAGCTAGGGATAGAAAGGAGGCAGCAGAGGGAGGGAGGGTCGCCTTCCAGGCAGTGAAAATGGTATGAAGGTGAAAAGGCAAAAACAGCCCTGGCACTCTGTGGTCACCAAAGCCATTCCTTTCCTCCAACTTGTTGTAAATTAAACATTTGAATCCGTGTCCATCTGCATTTCTGTGGGCTCCGTCTGTCCCCATCGCTCCCTGCCATCGTGGCTGCCCTCAGACCCCTGGTGAAGCCCAAGATCGTCAAAAAGAGGGCCAAGAAGTTCATCCGGCACCAGTCAGACTGATACGTCAAGATTAGGCACAAATGGCAGAAACCCGGGGCTATTTACAGCAAAATGCATAGAAGATTCAAGGGCCAGAGCCTGATGCCCAAAATTGGTTACGGAAGCAACGAGAAAGCAAAGCACATGCTGCCCAGTGGCTTCCAGAAGTTCCTGGTCCACAATGTCAAGGAGCTGGAAGAGCTGCTGCAACAAATTGTACGGCTGAGATGGCTCATGTTTTCTCCAAGAACCGCAAAGCCATTGTCGAAAGAGCTGCCCAGCTGGCCATCAGAGTCACCAATCCTAATGCCAGACTGTGCTGTGCACTAATTTCTGCAAGGTAGGGGTAGAGAAGAGATTAAAGACTTGGTCCTTGTTCTTGAAGAATTTATAAGCCCTATCGTCCTGCATGGAAAATCAGAAATACTCTTTCAGCAAGAGCATTGGTACACTTTCTTGCCAGTGTGGCTGAGTAGGAAATGCACAGTAGGAAAGGTTGATGCAGACCCTCCCACTAACCTGCAGATGGAACACTGTCTAACTCTGCTACCAATTCCTAAAGCCACTAT
>CAUYQG010262027.1:0-30773 GCA_963574415.1 Tarsius wallacei
GCCTTTGGGAGGCTGAGGTGAGTGGATTGCCTGAGCCCGCGGGTTTGAGACCCGCCTGGGCAAGCGAGACCTCATCTCTACAATAAATCAAAAATTAGCCTGGCGTGGTAGCGTGCGCCTGTAGTTCTAGCTACTTGGAAGGCTGAGGCAGAAGGATCGCCGGAGCCCAGCAGGTCAAGGTTGCGGTGGTGGCCGGGAGCGGCCACTGCACTCCAGTCTGGGCGACAGAGTGAGACTCCAACTCAAAAAAAAAAAAAAAAAAAGGGCTTGCACCAAGGTTGGCACTTATTCATGAACTGACTCATTCATTCATAACAAATGTACTGAGTGCTTTCTATGGGCATAACACAGTGTTCACAGAGGGAAATACAGACATTCCCTGATACAGTGAGACTTCTATTCTATAGGGAAAGACAGACAAAACTACTACAAAAAAATAAAATAATGCAAGATTATGGTACATGCTATGGGACATACATGGGGTGGGGGACAAAAAAAATCCCTGAAATTATCTTTTAGGGGGCGGGTCCCTTGTAGTACAGGCCTTCCCGGCTAGGTAAGTGTTCTAGGACTTTATCGGCATCAGTGTACCAGCTAGTGTTGTTGTGAGAGACTGAGTATTCAACTTCAGTACATATTTTTTTTTGGAGAGTCTTTCAATGTGTTTGCCCATTTCATAATGAATGTTTTATGAACACACCTGCCCCGGCTGTGCAGAGTGTTTGGCAGTTTTTGACCAAATACGGCATGACCCCTGTGCACCACCCTCCTTATACACCTGATTTCACCCCATACAACTTTTTTGTTTTGTTTCCCTAAATGAAAAAATGTCCTCAAAGGGAAACACATTTTGCCTATGTGAAAGAGGTGAAACAAAAAACATCAGAAGCACTAGAAGGCATCAAAATTGATGAATTCAAAAACTGTTTTGAGTAGTGCAAGAAGTGTTTTGATAGGTGCATTGCATCAAATGAAGAGTACTTTGGAGATGACTGAACTTTAAGCATGTAACAATAAAAACACAATTTTTTATAAATAAATTCTGTTTTTTGTGAGTCCCCCCTTGTATAAGGGTTTGAGAAAGAGCATTTTATGAAGGGGATATTAGGCAGGTGGGACTTTTTTGTGGAAGGTGAGGAGTTACTACTGCTAGGAAAATTTTCATAAAAACTGACAGAGTAAAGTGCTTTTTAAACCCTCATGTGTGATGAAAGTGAGTTGTTTTTAATACCCATGTTCTCAAGGGGAAGACATTTGGCTAGAATACAATCCCCTGGAGAACAGAGACAAAGTCTCAGTCAGTTTACACTGGGTATTGCTCCATGTCTGGCACATTGTAGGCTTGGTGAGGATCTGAGTTATCGTAGGCCCCTCAGGAGATGGAAGCACTGACAGGTTACAGTTTTCATTGAGTTTAGTTGGAAAGGAAATATTCAATGATGTAAATAGGAGATGAGTTGTTTCAGGACTGAATAAATGATCTGTGTGGGAGTCCGGTAGGTGTCCTAGATGGGTGAAGACCAAGTGACTAGGGAAGGTGTCTCAGAGAAAGAAGCTGTGGTACTTAGATGTGAAGGATGTGTGAACCGTGGGCAGGTGGGGAGGGGCAAGAGTTATGGAACAAGCAAAAGTTCGGAGGTGGGATCTGGTGGCCAAGACTAAGGATGCTCCTAGAAAGGTGATGGGGGGCAATTATTATTCCATGTTGTCCTTTGCCTCCTCAACAGTGGGTCTGATCTCCTGAGCTGCAAGAAGGAACTAAATAAATGGGTTCAGAGAGGAATAAACTCTAAATATAGACCAGGAATTTCCAATAAAAGTGTACCATCTGAATGGAGAGATTCTCTAATTGTAAGAGCACTTCAAATTTTGAAAAGTTAAGATAAAAAAAAAGGGAAAAAAATCTCAATTATATTTTTGATATTCATTATATGTTGAAATCACGATATTTTGGAAATATTGCCTTAATAGGATATATGGACATTAATTGCACTTGCTTCTGTCTTACTTTTTAAAAAATGTAACTACTAGAAAATTTCAAATTACAAATGGCTTACCTTCTGTTTCTATTGGAGAGTGCTGCTCATGGCCCTGCCATGGCCAGGATACCAGCAGGGCTATTCTGGCCACAACCCAGCACAGCTCTTTTCTCTGTGAAAGTCTGCAGATGGGCACGAAGGGTAAGGCTTCCAGAAATCCCTGTAACTGGCTACAGTTGGACAGACATGTTAGAGTCACTTTGGGTATACAGCCTCAGAGCATGATGGGAACTGCTCAAGCCCTCACTGTGGAAGGGAGAAAATGATTCCATGTTCAAGTGTGCCCATATTTCTCTCCACTAAGAGCTCCTCCCTATTCAGTGTTGCCATGTCACCCTGATGAAGTAGAACCTCTGGTTCTGATTTTTTTAATCATATGTGTAGAAAGCGATAATCTCTGGCCTCAAGTCTCATGGGGTAGTCAGAATTCAAACCTAGATCATAGGCAAATACTTATCTCTTATGCAATCGTGAACCCTTAATAATGATGCTGAAAGGGACCTTGTTCACTGGTATAATACTCCCTTCCTATTTCTCAGAGCGAGGTAGAGACATGTTGAGGGTCATGTGGTCAACTGTCTTTATTATCAGTGGTTTCTTACTAAATGGAATTTCATGGAGAGAAAGATAGGCTAAATCCTCTGGGGCCAGGGGAGAATGGGCTACTTTCCTCTCAGCCCATTAGTGGAACAATAAAACCAAGATTTATTGACCACTGGCCTTGAACCAGGAAAAGGGCTACTGATGTGATCATGGTCTAGTTGGGAGTAAGTTTCTTATTCCCAAATCCATCACCTGCCCCATCCCTCTCCCTCCCAATCAACAGTGACTTCCTGAAGGCCAGAGTTGCACATCTAGCTTTCTTCATGCCAGGGAGGTCGGTGGCTGCAGACTTCCTCAGCCAGGTGGGAGCACAGGTGGGCAGGGAACACATTGGCTCTAGGTGGCACATACAGGCACCGGCCACTGCTGATCTTGCCCAGTATGTGGGACTGTAAGCCAGGAAGGAGGAATAGGCCCACCTTGGTAACAGAACCTTCCCTCCTCCATGTTGTTTTGTAGGCACACATTCCTGCCACCTGGGCCCTGTCCCAGGCCTGGCCTCCATCCAAGGGAGTATGATACCCTCTTCATTTTGATGCATTCCAGGCCAGGGAATGTGGCAAAAATGTGGGATGCAGTAGAGGCTTAGCCTGTTTTGAGTCTTGAGAATGACAGAGAGCCCCAGAGGGAGGCTTGCCTGGGCTCCTCCACATCCACAAAGGATGCTTAGGAGGCTGGTTTTGAGGGTTATGGAAGGCTGAAACCCAAGACTCGCCAGGGAGGTCTGGGCGGCCCAGCTCTGTGGCCACACCCCAGGGAATGGAAGATCTTCAGGGTGACAGCAGTTAGGGAGCAGGATGAACTATTCCTGCTCTCTTGATGGCTTCTGAGGTCACACCTCTCTATTGACTGACAGTATTTCGCATCCCTAAAAGTTACACCTTTTATCTGAAAAGTAACACCCTGGAATGTTAGAAGAGTTAATGTCTTCAAGTGCTGAGTCTATCGATACTTTTTCTATCTCTAATTTTCATTTATTTACACTGAACATTTTCTTCAAGGAGCCTATATTACTTTATAACAGTAATATTTGAGTAATAGCCTTTTTTCCTACCCAGAGGCAAGATATGACTTCCCTGGAGTGGATAGTCACCTGAGACTGGCCATTTCCAAATCTTCCCCAGACCTATACCCCAAACACTTCATCCTCCTCTTTTCTCTATCCTCATTTCTTCTTCAGGAAAAAAAATTGCTATTCTCTTAAACTGAGGGGCTTCACATTATTTATTTCATTCAATCATCAATATAAGTGTATTTATAATGCAAATATATGATATAAATGTTATATAAAAGAAATAAAATATTTATTTCATTTTATCATCAAAAGTGAAGACAGAAGACATTAATAAAAGGGGGAAAGAGAACTCTTTGATCCTGGGTCTCTGGCCCAGTGGATTCCCAGGTCCTTGCCTGACTTTTGTTCTACAGTCCTGTCATCTTCATCTCCTGCCATGTCCCATGACCACCACTCCTCCACTCCCATCATGACCCCAGAGCCTCTGCTGGATATTTCTGGAACTGCTGTCTGTCCTCACCTCCTGCAGATTGTGTTAGCATTTTCATGTAGGCAGCATGTGAGTTGGGAATTAAAATCCTGAGTTCTTCCTTTTCTTCCCATTTTGTCCAGTGACATTGGGAGCAACCAGCCATCTCGTGATCTTCATTAGTTTGCCAAAAATGTTCAAAAGTGTCTTGTACGTGGTCGCTCAGTTCGTTGCTTCTTGTAAGTGGATGACAGAGTATCTAATGGCGATATTTTACCAGGTCATGTTGTGGGTCATCAGTGCTCTCTTCACTACTGGAAATAGAGTTATTTGAATTATTAAATCTAATCAGATTAGAGAGTCAATTCCAGGACTCAAGAACCAATTCAGCAAACTTATTCTTAAAATTCTATTTCTCTTGAACAAATCTTGGTACCAAAATCTGTATTAGTTAGGTTTCTCCATAAGAGTAGACCAATCTGAGATATACATAAAGAGATTTGTTATAAGGAATTGACTCTTGTGATTCCAGAGGCTAAGTCTCAAGATCTGAAGTAGACAAGCTAGAGCCCCAGGACAGCCAGTGGTATAGTTCCAGCCTGAGTCCAAAGGCCTGAGAACCAGAAGAGCTGATGGTGTAAGTTCTACCTCAACCCATTAACTGAAACTAGTCCCAGAACCACTGGCTAACTGGACAAGGGGGTTGGAGCAGTGTGACCTCACCTGTTCCCAGAAGGAGAGGAGAACTGGACATAAGTGAGCACAAAAAAAATTTCTATTTCACACACACCCATCAACTTGGTGAAATAAAAACAAATATTGATGTTAATAGCAAGCGTTGGCAAGGATGAGAACTTGCAATGGGACATATTTTGCACTGTTAGTAAGAACACAAATTGGTACAATGACATTTGAGAGCAATTTGGCAAAATTCAGAGATGCTTATATGTCAACTTTACGATTCCACTTCTAGGTATATGCACCATTTGAACAAGGAGAATGGATATCATAGCATTGTTTATAGTAGGAAAAATTGGTGACTACCTAAATATTCACCAACAGGAAGATGAATAGCGAATTGTAGTCTACATACACAGCAGAAGACTGGTGTACATCATCATGGACAAATCTTAACAAATACCATTAAACAACACACACAAAAAATCCAGTTGCAGAGGATATATGCAGTATGATATAATTTATGTAATAATTAAAATGTGGAAAATGGTGCTATAAATTGTTTTTATGTTTATGTCCTATTCTTCTTATTGCCTTCAGTTTTATTAATATTGTTATCTACTCCCATTCCTTGAGTTTTAAATTTCAATGACTTCATTTTTTTATTCTGAGAATTTCTGCTTAGTTCACAAAACATCTGGCTGGTCATTTTTATGGTCTTTGCTACTTTACAGATTTTCTAACTTCCTACTTTCTCTTTCTTCAAATATATACATGTATGTATTTGCCTACGTGTATGTAGTATATATATTCTGTGTTTGATAATCTTAATATCTAAAACCCTTGGGGTAGAGAAGAGGTGTTCATTTCTGCTGTTTCTTTCAGTTTCTGCTGACTCTCTTTCACGATATCTTATTTCCTCACATTTCTTTTAGTTTTTGTAACTTTCTCTTATTTGGCTGATTTAATTTTAGAATTAAGGAACCTAACTGAAAATACATTTCTTCAAAAAGTTTTGCAGTTTCTTCTGCTGGGTACTCAGAGGCAGTGCCAAAGTAGGAATGCTCAAATTTCTCAGCTTTGAATTTTAAGTTTCACATAAGTAGTGTACATTCATACCTTACACTTGCACTAGTAGTAACAACTTCTGAGAGGAGACATATTTGGGAGAACGAGGATGCTTTATGTGGTTCCCTCAAGTCTAAACAGAGAGAAATACTTTATGACTTTCCCTTTCCAGAAGAGGAATTTTTCTTCCCTAGCCCGATCTTTCATTCCAGATGTAGTTCTTCAGGGTTTTGGACTTTACATGGAGGTCTGTTTTCTATCTGCCCAAGACCCTGTCTTCCTGTCTTGATCTTTTCCTTCTCTTTTTCCTCTTCCTTTCTCCCTTCTCTTTTCTTTGTCTCTTCTCTTTTTCCCTTCTTCTTCTCTTTCTTTTTATTTCTCCTTCCTAGTGACAAGTGTCCTCAAGGAAGCCCAAATTTCAGTTTTCTGTCACCACTTTTGTTTGCTACTTTCATTTTGCTCTTAACCCCTCTGGATTTCTCTTACTTTTTTAATGAGGCCATCTACTTATTGAAAATCTTCATTTGTTCTAAGTATTTTGGGTTCAGAATATGTTTTCCAAATTATCTGGAGCAGAAGTTACCCATGTACTAATTGTGTGTTCATACACACACACACACACACACACACACACACACACACACACACACAACTTATTGTACTTTATATACTAAAAACATGTCTATGCATAATAAATATATTCAGGATAGAAGTTACCTCTGGAAGGCAGACAAGAAAATGAGATTAAGGAGGTATACATAGAGGCTTCAAAATTGTAATATTTTGTGTCTTACTACAAATCTTAAACAAACACAGAAACATAAGATTTTATCAAGCTGGGTGGCTGTGAGCTGGGTATATGTAATCTCAATATTTATGATAAGTGGGAGAAGGAAGGAAGGGAGAAAGGAAGGGGCAGGAACACGGGAGACTGGGCAACACCCAGAGTGACGACCAAAATCATACTAAGAGTTTGTGAGGACCCCCTACCAACACCAGGTCCTGGAGCCTCGGTTCCCACCTCTGCCACTATGTCCCTGGAAGCTCAGTGCTAGCCCCATTAAATTGCCACCCACTGCCAGAATAGAGTCTCTAAAGAGTCTTTAAATCATTCCCTCCCAATTCTGTTCAGGTGTACCCATTGGCAGAGCTGTGATACACCTGAACAGAATACACCTCACCCTAGATGCAAAGGAGGCTGAGAAAAAGGGCATCTTGCTTTTTTTTTTTTTTTTTTACTTTATATATTGAGAGGATGTCCCTACCTCATAAAAGTGGAGAATTTCTCAAGCACAGGAAGGGAACAGAGGCTCAAATAACAGACAACCAAAAATGAAGAGCTTACTGCCAATTGTGCCTATGAAGATTGAACCATTTCTAAAAGACCCTGACTATTGGCCAGATCCTGTACTGGGTCCTTTATAAACAGTATCTCCTTCATTCTGCCCCCTCTGCCCAGCCCAGCCCCTTGCTCTCAGAAGGGTGAATGTTCTCATTCCAACTGTATGGACAACAAGGTACTGGATTTACTCCATGCCACAGGGTAAGCCAGATGCTACACAAAGATCGAAAGATTGGAATCCAGATCTCCTTGACTTTAAGGTTTTATTTCTGACATTGTCTCAGACAAACTGAGTCATTTTCTATGTATGCATCCTACCTAATGTTTCACTATTATCAACAGGTATGTCTCCTTCTGCGCATGTTTCTTCTTTGTCCTGAGGGAAAGGTAGAAAAAAGGTGATTTGTTTCTTTGTTGTACTACAGCAGAATCATTTGATAGAGTATTTGGTGTTAATGAACTCAGCATAGAAACAGCCCCAGACATTGTATTGGAGAGATAGCTACCTAGGAGTCGGCATTTTCCCAAAGCCAGCTCAAATGGGAAAGTGATTTAGGCAATGTGATGGAAAAGAAAAAGATCTTATTTGAGACTTTAGAGCTCTTCAGATCATTCTGGCTAAATATCTGCTGCAACAACCCACAAATAAGATAGGCTAAAGATCTACTGTTCATGAGCATAAAAATGAAAAAAAGCAGGGCCAGGGTGCAGATGCACCTAAACAGAGCATGTATTTTGGTGTCATAGACATGGACTGTGTGCTAAGCATTGAGCCTTCCTGAAACCATCTGGCTGACTGTGTCTGCAAGGCCCAGAAATTGGTCCCATTTTCTCAAAATTAAAATTCAATAAGAGGCATCTTTCATTTCAATCTCCTGCCTTTGTATAGCAGATACAATACTCTGGTGACAAATGCAGGTGAATTGAATTTTGTTTTTCCCATAATAGTTGCATCTAGCGGCAAACTAATGTATTAGTTATCAGAGATGAAAATAAGCATAATGCCTGATCCTGAACTTGAAATTGCATAACTGCAGCAAAATGCCTTTCAATTGAATTGTGCATTTGTTTTCCTTTTCTTTCTCTCCTTCCTTCTTCTTTCTGTTAAATCTCCATTTATCTGTTATGATCATAGCTTATTAGAGGCTACTTTGGGGCTCACTGAGATGAGAGGATTCCCATTTAATGCAGTAGTATTCTCACCCTCAGGCACTTAAACAATCACCCTGAAGCCTTTAGGATTTGTCTCCTCCAAGCCTAGACTCTAGGACACGTATTCATCCAATTCATTGTTTAAGGTACATATTCAGAGCCTATATTTTTCAGCAGAAGAATGGGGCTTTTGTCTGGTGAGTGGGCACAGTAGTGGAAATAGATACTTTTTGAGCACTTACTACATGCCTGGCACTTTATATATATAATGTCTAATCCTTATCTCATCTCGGGAAGGGAGCTATTATCCCAATTTAACTTATTATAAAACAGGGTCTTAAAGAGGATAACAGAGTGGATGAGAGAGAGAGAAAGAAAGAGAAAGAAAAACACAAAACCTTGGGACTGGATTCACATTGCCTTTTCAAGCTGGGATGCCTGGGAGATCAGTGGGCTTTAGGGTTGGTTTAGGAATCATTGGATTTGGAAGGACTTTTTGAAGGTCAAGAGAAAAAGTCACTCACAAAATTAGTGAATTTAAGGGTGAGCAATTCAGAGAGACATGAACATCTGGGCTAACCTCGGCATTAGTACACTTAAGTAATTCCTGCTGTATTAGCTTGTCAGCAAGAGACTGACCTGAAATTTACCCTTCTCTACACGGCTCCTCTCCTGGCTTGTGTGACTGTGAAGTCCTGGTCTGTTCCTTATATCCCATCGTTGGGCCCAGAGAGAAAGAGTGACATTTCATCACCCATGCTGGGGCCTTTAGTCTGAAAATGACTCTGGATTTTATAATCAGATAAGAGGTTCAATTCATCAAAGCAACACACCCTCCTCCATCTCATTTTGTCCACACCTAAGTGTAGTACAAGATTTGAAGTGAGAATTCCAGCCTTCATCTTTCCATGCAGCTGGCCCTTTATTACATTTTCTCAGCAATCCCCTTTTGGGCCCACAACTTGAGTCCTCATCCTTGAACTGCCAGGGACCAACATGGTGAAGACAATCCTACCACTGACTGGGGGAAATTGGGACAGACTTTGTGGCCAGAGTGCTATTTGAACAGGGACTAGGATGGTATAATTTGGATGTGAGAAGAAAAATTTAGAGAGCCTTTCAGGCAGAAGATCTCTTTCCCTTGCCTTAAATCAGAATGATCATAAGCATCTCATCTGTATCACATCACCCAGAGCTCTGATTCTTTCCACGGTACTCAAAAACCTTCTTGATCTTGTGCTCACAGAATGGGATTCTAAAATTTGGTGCTCAGAATGCTGTCAATTATCTTTTCCTTGATTACTGTCCAAACCAGCTCAACTCAGAAAACATTAATTGAAAATATATGTGTGTTCAGCGTGATGGGCAGAAACAGGAGTGTTTGTGCTGCTACCTAAAGCCAAGATGAAGATGCATGATCTGTTCAAGAACCTAATTTTGGGGTGATTTTAATGACATGACAAGTCAAAGAGGGCTACATTAAATCACTTTTAGGAAGGCATCGAATACCACCTTCAAAGAAACTGACGACATAACCCTGTAATTGGCAATAAGTGTAGATTTGGATTATATCTGTGGCTTCTGGTGACCATGGTTATATTTTGTGGCCCATGGCAGCCAAGAGGACCTACACTTAGGGGAAAGACAAGATGTCTAGCTGTGAGCCCTTGTAGGAGAATACAATTAGGAGTAGAAATGAAGTCAAAGCCTGAGCATACAGCATTCAAAGAAGACCATTTATTAAAAATCTGTTATGCAAAAGGCTCTGTTAATGAAGCAGGGATGATAAGGTTGGCTTATTGTCCTGTAGCTATTCACAGACTAATAGTGGACTGATAACCTGTTCACCAGCAATTCTATTATAATTCAGTAATTTTATTGCACAGTGACATGGGGTGGGGGGTGGAGTAGGCAAAAAAGTAGACAATCCTACCACTGACTGGGGGGAATTGGCACAGACTTTGTGGCCAGAGTGCTATTGAGTAGGGACTAGGATGGTATAATTTGGATGTGAGAAGAAGAGTTTAGAGAGCCTTCTAGGCAGAGTGAACAGCAATAGATATGGCTTGGAGAGAAGAAATCAGGGCCAAAGTATAGGACGTGTGAGAAACACACTATTGCCCCCCAGGACAGGGGTTCATGATCAGTAAGACTGAAAAAGAAGTATGAAAATAAGCCAAGAAGACTTATGGATGTTCAGCAGTGATGGAGGCTGGAACTTATTTATCTTTTAGGCAATGGAGAGCTACAGAGGTTTTTTTGAGATGGGAGAGAAATCATGTGATAGCTGTGTGTGGCACAGACTGCCGGGTGGAGAATTTCAGGTCACCATCTTGTCCTTATAAAGTAACAAGATATGATAAGTACGTGGGTACATATAAACATGTAAAAAAAAAAATTCAGGGACTTGAGCTTAGCTAAAATTCTCATCCCTGCAACACTTTTTCTGGAATTCTTATCTCCAAACCAAATGACTTGTCAGACCGTCAAAATAATCCAATCATATCCTTGGGTTTAATGTCCTTCAGTGGCCATTATTTACCTTTAGAACAAAAACCACACTTCAGTGTGGAATTTAAGGTCCTCACCAATCCGGCCTCACCTCCTCCAATGCTAGACTCCCCCAAGACCGACCCAGACTGTTCCCAGATGCACATACCATCTCCACTCCTGCCTCTGCTTACTCTTTCAGAGATTTTTGCTTCTGGTTCTTTGTGTGTCCTACTCAGAGCTCCTTCATCTTTCCATGCAGCTGGCCCTTTATTACATTTTTTCAGCAACCCCCTTTTGGGCCCACAACTTGAGTGCTCATCCTTGAACTGCCAGGGACCAACATGGTGAAGAAATGTTCTCACATTCAGTTCCAGAAGCATTGGCTTCCTAGCAGGTATACATGCAGGTGTCACACCTTCCCCAGGCCATCACACGAGTAACCTGGACTTCTGGCTTCTCTCAGGACCCATATTCAACTGGGCAGTGGCTAGAGCTAGACTCTAGGGCTTTTCAGCTGAGTTTATATGAACGGGAAATCCGAAGGAAACTTACTTTCAGGAATTGAGACAATAGGCAATTCTTGGCCAGTTCTAATTGAGAAAGGAGACCTTATATTGGCCTCTTTTCCTGACCTGCCAGGGGAAGTGTTCATAAGCTTACATGATCTGAGTGTGCAGCTTACGTGGCTGTGTAGGTAGAGGGAGCCCACCAAGAGACACTGAGTGTATCCAACAAAATACTAATGAGGTTCCAACCTCAATTCCAGATCCTTCTCTAAAATGGTTTGGTAAATGGAGAAAGAATAGCCAATTCATCTCCTTAAAAACAGTCCCATGCCAATCTTCCACTCATTTTTATGTTCGCTTCATTTGTAACACACACCTGCTCCGTACCAGACATCCTCTGGGTTCTATACATCTCATATCTCCTTGCATCCACTCAACACACCAGTGAGCCCTGAATCTGCCTTGAACAGAATGTCTGCTGCCTGAGGTCTTGAAATCTGACTCCATTTCTGCCCCAAAGAGGAAAGGAATGGGGATCCATTGAGCACTAACTATGAAGGGCAAGTGGATAGAGGTTTAGTAACAGGTAAAATTCGCAGGCCAAACGCCCACTCTGACTATGAAGATTGAATTCTTTTTGCAAAATCCTTAAGTCAGCCAGGACAGACCCTGGTCTGAATCCTTTCCATACAATATTCTACTTCTGTCCACAACTTTAATCCTTACAACCACTCTGAAAGGACAATGCCACCATGTCCATTTTTAGAACAAGAGGGATGGGAAGTTACAGAAATTTGTCCCAAATCGCATGGCTTATAAATGACAGAACTATCATTCAACTTTGGATCTATGTCATGAGATGCCAAATCTAACTATAATAAGAGGGAGGTTTTAGAGGCTGAAGACCTGGGTTTCCTTCCTCATCCTGCCCTACTAGTTATGCAATCTTGGATGAACTCCTTCACCCCTCTGAGCCTTAAGTCTCAACTTCTGAATCAGATGGGTCCCAGCGGCCTTCTCACAGTTTGATTGGAGGCTGATGTCTGACCAGCGTATTGCATAGACATCAAGGAAGCTTAACTGCTAATGTTACTGCTTTCATTTTATTGAGACTGTTCAACCCCTTCTCTGGGTCTTGCTGAGATTTTGGGATGCAGAAGAAGCAGGAGTAACTTCTTCCTTTCATTATAAGAAGATGGCTGTGATATTTATTTATTGGCTCACTTCATCATGAACGAGGATGCCAAGACTGGCAACTTGTCACCCATCATGCACTGCTACACAGCCACCTGCTGGCAAATCACAGGCCTCTCAGCTGGGTTCAAGCAGGCTGGCTATCACAGAGGAGGGTCTGTGAAGTCTCCTGGGCTTATACCTCCAGAAAGACACCCCTTGTCCCCGCCGGGCTCCTGCCCAATTTCCCATTGGCTGCTGAGTTAGGAGAGTTTCTGCTGATTGGAAGGCAGCTTCTAATGTTTCTGTCTTGAATTTCTCTGTCTTCTCTTGCTAATGCATGCTGTTCTGTGTGTACAATTGTCCTGCTTCATCAACATTTAATTCTTGGGACAATGGGTATCTTCCTTTTCTTATTAAATGTGAACTGGGAAAACTCATACAAACTTTTGATACAAACAAAAAAATCTCACAGAATCCCATAAGTTTTCTCATTAGATTCATTTTCTTTGAGGCTGGTAAGTTGACATGGCTCCAGACCTGCCCCCAGGAGGGCAGAGGTGTGACATGATCTACGTGGATGTCAACAACATGGATCCTTGTAGGTTTGGAGTCAGAAAGAGCAGAATTCAATCTTGGATGAGCTCCTTCACCCCTCTGAGCCTTAAGTCTCAACTTCTGAATCAGATGGGTCCCAGCGGCCTGCTCACAGTTTGATTGGAGGCTGATGTCCGACCAGTGTATTACACAGACATCAAGGAAGCTTAGCTGCTAATGTTACTGCTTTCATTTTATTGAGACTGTTCAACCCCTTCTCCAGGTCTTGGGATGTGCTTCCCAGGGGCTGAGCCCACCACAGGGAATATAGGAAGGTTCATGCTAAACCTTCCACAAACCGCCACTCCCTGGCTAGAGACTCCTTCATCTGGCAAAAAGGGGCCTCAAATGATCCATTTTTTTGTTCCTCCTCTGCTCTGCCTCTGCCTCCACCCAGTTCTGAGGAGCTTCAAAATGTGCCCAGCCTGACCAAACTGAGAGAGCTCCTCCTTCTGAAACTGCCATCCTTCTGCCAAATCTCTCTATCCTGCCCCTTGACACTGTGGTTCTTGCATTAGTTTACTGGAACTGCCATAACAAAGTAACATAGACTGGGTGGCTTAAACAACAGAAACATATTGTTTCACAGAACTGGAGGATGGAAGTCCAGATCAAAGGTGTCAGCAGGGTTGATTTCTTCTTAGGGCTCTGAGGAAGGATCTGCTCCAGGTCTCTCTCTTGGCTTGTAGATGGCTATTGCCATAGTCTATTTTGGTTGCTGTAACAAAATGCCATAAACAGAGTGTCTTATAAATAGCAGAACTTTATTTCTCAGGGTTTGGAGTCTGGGCGGTTCAAGACTCCACTGGCAGATTTCATGTCTCATGAAGGCTCATTTCCTGGTTCATAGATGGCATCTTCTTGGTTCAAGTTCAAGTTGTGCTATTTGCTTTCTGTGTGATTTTTGGGCAAGATGCCTCAACTGTTTTTACTTTAATCTTTATTAAGACATAACATGATAATAAAATATAATTAGTATCTTCTTAGGACATGAATAAAATAATGAAATAATGCTGGTGAAACTGCCTGACAAAATACTGGATACTAGGTAGGAGCTTAGTAAAAGTTTGCCTAAAAAATATTGGTTTTAGTTAATGCTCATCCTGTTTTCTATTGCTCCTGTAACAACTTACCATAAATTTAGTGGCCTAAAACAATGCAAATGTTTTGTCATGTAGTTCTATAGGTGTCAATTCTGACCAGGGTCTAACTCGGCTAAAATCAAGGTGTCAGCAGGGCTGTGTTCCTTCCAGAGGCTCTATGGTAGAATTTGTTTCCTTACCTTTTCCAGATTCTAGAGGTCACCACATGCCTTGGCTCATGGCTTCTTCCTCCCTCTTCAAAGCCAGCAAATTTGGGCTGAGTTCTCATGCTGCAGCCATCCATCTGGGTCTCTTTTCTGCCCTCTTGTGATCTCATTGAGTCCTCCCTGGTAATCCAGGATAAGCCCCTAATCTCAACATCATTTATCACATCTGCAAAGTCCCTTTTGACATATAAGGTGACATATTTGCAATCCTGTAGGATTACAATATGGATATCTTTGGGAGACTGCTATTCTTTCTACAAGAGGAGAGGATCTTGAGGCTCCAATAGGACCAAGACCAAGAAGCAGCTGGTAGAGGCATCAGGACTTGATGTTTAGGTTGGAACAGGGATGCAAGGTGGTAAAGACAGGGAGGGAGGAATCAGAGATGAAGATAACACTGAGCATCTCAGCATCCGGTCTTGCTGCCTCTGGCTCACTCATTTCCAAACAGAAGGTTCCAGGGTTTGGTTAGAAGTCAGAGACAAAGGGAGTAAGAAGGAGAAGATGAAATAATGAGGTCAAGGGAAAGTAAATCCAATACTTCCAGTTGTTCTTCTGATGGACCTGCTATTTGTTTCTTGTTTTAAATTTGTAGACACAATCAATTATCTGATCACTCAAATTAAGCCCCAGGAACCTAATGGCAGGTACCTGCAGACCTGAGAGCCAGAGGGGAAGTTACATGCCCAAGGATTCAATGATGGGTTGTAGAGCCCTCTGGCTTTGCAAGCTCTCTCTACTCCAAGCCCATCAGATCTGCTTGCATCTTGTCAGCGGGTGAGCAGCAGACAGACAGTAGCTCTGTGGTTTAAGTTCTAGCTTTTCTACTGCAAAGCCTCTCACCTTTCGCATCAGTGTTTTCTGTTCTCCTTAACTGCAGAGAAACCATGAACATTTATCCTTGGGTCTCTTCCTGCCATGGTGCTGAAATGTCAGCCACAAAGTGGGCAGATGGGATTCAAATTCTAGCTTTTCCTCTCACAACCATGGAACCCTGGGCAAGATTCATATCCTCCTTGTGCTGCCTTGGCTTTCTCTTTTATGATGTGGCTTTGATGACGACTACTTTGTATGGCCAATATGGGAATGAATACCATAAGAATTAAATTAAATATGGAAGCATGGTGCTAGGCACACAGGAGGACTGGGGTGAATATTGGGTCTCTGGGAGCATCCAGGCAGTTACGAATAGACTGGTCTAAGGAGACAGATTGGAGACTCTTTCTGCCACCTAAGCTCAGGTGTGCACACCAGCCCAGGATCTCCCTTCATAACACAATTCGCATCCATCCTAGAGTGCTCTGTCAATCCCAAGTGGCAGGTGTGAGTGTGGTGAGGAGAAGGAGTGGGGACCAAGTATGGTGTCATGAACTTGGGTGGCCCTCCATACACTTCTCCTCTGCAGATTCTTAATGTATGTCGGCGTCTCAACATCTCTTAAGTCTCACTGTCAAAAAGACAGTTTTTGGCTCAGACTTTTTCAAAGAATGTTGATCTCAGCAACTTGTATCTAAGCTACTGGGCAGGCTGCTGAGGTTCTGAAGAGCTACTGGGCACAATTTTGAAATACTGGGCCAAGGGTGCTGGTGGTGCTCCTCGCTGGCTACCAAGTGCCACGACATGCAAAGGAACAAATAGCATTTTCATGCAAAGACTGAAGCAACTCATCTTCTTAGAAAATGTTGAACAGCCCCAAAATATATAAAAGCCCATTTTCCATACTGCTAGAGTTTCCCTTTCTATAAGTAGATGAAAATGACAACGGTGCATAAAAATAGAATGCCTTATGCGTCAGACGGACTGGCTTGCTCTGGTTTTCTCCATTTGCTGGGGGTTTTCTGGCCATCTGGTGCTAAATCTCCCATTTGCCTGGGCTGTGCTCATTACTCTCCATGAGTCTCTGAGCCTCCTCATCCTGGCCATCTTTGTCTCATAAGAGAAGCCCACAGTTACTTTAGGCTTTGGAGTTCTCCCTCCCCCTGGCTGGTTGCGAGAAGGCACAAATGTCTGAATTCTTCAATTCCTACCTGGCTTTGGTGAGAAAATCTTCAGCTCCTTCCCTCCTTTGCTAGGATGCTGCTGTTTATCCTTGCGTTGCTTGCTCCATCAGCATAGAGACTCCCTATTTATTGCCGAAACCTCAGGGCTTGTGCAGTTGACCAATCTGTGCACATCACTAACCCTCTGCACTCTGTCATCCTTCTACCAGGCTTGCCTTGTCTCTCCCATCTTAAATGCTGCAACTCTACTGTATTCAACCTCCAAGATCAAGATCACATGCTGCCTTCTTCCTGAACTCTTCCTCTTTCTTTATTTTCTTTTACTGACCTTTCCAACTATCCTCACATTTTACTCCCTTGGATCATAATTTCTGTGTGTGACTTTTCCCTCCTACCAGACTGCAAATGTCCCAACAGAAGAAATAATCTTATTCCAAGTGTTTGTTGTGAACCAACCATGTTCCAGGCAGTTTACAAAAGTATTTTGTCCTCCTGCCACTCTGGGGTGGGGAAGAAAGGTATCATTGTCTTCATTCTATTAAAGAAGACATTGGGATTGGGGACATTAAGGGACTTATCCAAGATAATGTTGTTTAGGAGATGTCAGGACCTAAATTTTTATCTTGACCTAACTACAAGCTTTGTATTATCACTCCAAGCTTTGTTTCATCAGTTCCTCTTAAAAAAAAAAAAAAAGAAATTTGTTGACAATCCCATCACCAGGTTTCCAAACCCCATTCCTTTGCAATAAGGAAAACCCAACTTCATCTCCCATTTAAATATCATGAACAGTTTTATTGAAATTGTTGTAGGAATAGGAGTTAAAGAATGACAATTTTAACAGACTGAGAGATATTCTGGCAAAATTCCTAGACTGTAAGGTTATCCTTTTAATGTGGGGTTTCATTATGCTAATGAATACCTGTGCAACCAACCTGCTCAGCTGTGATTTTTGACTGGAGGAAATTTCTAATCAGAAGCCTTTACAGCTCTGGAAATATGACATGCCTTTGACTTTTTTAAGGGGAATAGCAACCACACTGAACAGACCATTTAGGTGACCCAGGGTTTGCAAATACACCGGGAAATTTGCTGAGATGTAAAGGACCAGACAGAGCACCAGTCCTTCGACCATACTGGTCCTTATGGAACTTGAACAAACCCCAAACTCTACCTAAGACTTGGTGCTTCAGACTCTCTGGGGTGGGCTGAGGCCTCTGTGTTTACGGAAAACCTGGCAGGCTTTTAAGTTGAAAATCGCTAGACCCAAGTAGGGAAGACCCAAGGTGTGACCACTTTATCCTATGAGGAACCCAGGAAGCATTCAGGGATATTTAACATGGGGTCTAATAGGACGAAGCAAACAAAGATGGAGGAATAGTCCTAGAATGGAAGAGCTTCCAGAAGGAAGTCAACTTCTTAGCTCCTAAAGCATTTTTGAAATTCTGAAATTCTAGAACTATGACAGTTTTACGCCATTCATTCTTCATCCAATGTAGAAAAGAGATTTAAAGAGTGAGGGTGACCTTTGCAAATAAATTTAAGTATTTCCTAAGCACAAGCCCCTGGCATAAGGCCTGTGATGTTCATGACGTCCGGTAACAAATTGTTCTGTATGATGCTAAGTCATATGATCAATCTGGCAGGCACAGACTACTCAGCATTCACAGAGATGGAAGATAACACCTTTCCAGATTCAGAGCAATTCTTGTGTGACCCTTGTCCTTCCTGCACTCTGAGGCTTTTGGTTAAGTTATTTCACTGATCAATGGCCCCCTAGTCTCCTAGCCCTCCTTTGGTCCAGGGCCTCTGAGGTCTTAGCAAGTTCACATCAATATGTTGGTTGTCATTTCTGATTTACTCTCAAAAGAAAAGTTGTGGTTAGATCATAGGAGTCCAGAACTTGGACTCTGATGTCCTGGGTTTCAATCCAAGCTCTGTCATTTATAAACTGCATGCCCTCAGGCTAAGCACTTAACCTTTCTGAATCCCAATTTATTTTTATGTTAAATGGCCACAGTGATCCCCGGGTCACAGGGTTTTGGTAAGGATGAGTTAATTCATAGACCGGCAACATTTTGCTTTAAAAAGTTAGATAGGAAATATTCTAGGCATTGTGGGCTATGATAGTCTCAGTCTTAATCACTCAACTCTGCTATTGTAGTCCTGAAACAGCCATCTACAACACACAGATGAATGGCTATGGATGTTCCAATAAAACTTTATTTATGCAGCTAGCAGTCTTCCTTTGCCCACCCTTGAATTAATACACAAAATGCACTTATCATGTGACCTGGCACAAGGTAAGCCATGAACAAATAGTGGTGGTCATTAGTATTACTAGTAGTATTTGTATTTTTGCTACTAGTTGTAACTGAACACAGTATCCAGGTCTCAGCTGTAAAGATGGGCGTGAGGAAAGTAGGAGTATAGGAGACACTGGTGGGTCATGCAAAGACCATCCTATAACTACCAGGTGACATTTTAGAGAGCTCTGATGTTCCGAAGTTACTGGAAAGACAAAAAGAGTGTCAGTAAAATAATGCAAACCAGGATAAACCTCTGTGTGTGTTTGTGTGTATGTGTGTGTGTGTGTGTGTGTGTGTGTGTAGGACATGGGAAGAACATATTGATATTCTTTGCTACATGGATCTCTGTTCAGTCCAGGTTTAATGGAACTCACCATCACCATTTGTTTGCTAAATTTTTTACCTGTAACCGGCAGGGAAAACCCATTACCACTGCAAAGGTCCTTACTGGAAGCAATACCCCAAGATAATTACCATTTCTTTGGTTTAAGAAGGACTGGGATGCTCCCTCTGAAATCTAAAGTCACCCAGTGGGGTGTGGAAAGAAGTGTGGGACTGTTTCTGTCGTTGCCCCATAGTTCTCACCCTCTGGCTTTCTCTTCTCCAAGTTCTAGAACATTCTCTGGGGCATTTTTTCCTTGGCTTTCAGAAGCCCTGTCTGTCTAATTTCTTTCAGAATGTGGACTCAGTGTTTCCACATGGAGGGGCTCAGAAAAATACTACAAGATGCCAGCAGGATGGTGTCATTAGGGCAGAATGAAGATGCTTCCCCAGGTTAAAGTGAGGAGGCTTCCCTGGGGGGCATACCCAGGTCCTAACCAGAGGCCCTAGAAGAGGAAAAATAGAGACCCTGTATGAGGGCCACCCAGATGCTGGTCTACTCACTCTTGGATGAGTGAGTAGCCACAGATGCTGTGAGAATGATAGACACAGGTTCTAAAGATTCCAGAGCTCTCAGTTTATTTTCAACCAGGGTTTTCAACATCTTCATTCTGCAGCTAAAGAGGCTGAGGTCATGCTGGATGTGCCAGGTAATGAACATTCTGGGCTTAGAACCAGAGTCCCCTCTAGTCTTGTGCTGTGATGGTTGCTTCTCCCTGCCTCTGTGTCATGCCTTATTTGTACCTTTGTTAACCCAAGTGATGTTTATTTGTGTTGCTTGTGGCTGGATCCCCAGCCTTTAGCACAGGCCTTGGCACATAGAAGCTGCATGCATATTAGTTCACTTGTGTTGCTATAAAGAAATCCCTGAGGCTGGGTAGTTTATAAAGAAAAGAGTTTTATTTGGCTTACAGTTCTGCATGATGCTGGCATCTCTTGGCCTCTAGTGAGGCCTCAGGAAGGTTTTACTCATGGTAGAAGGCAAGCAGAGCCAGCAAGTCACATGGCGTGAGCCGGAGCAAAGAGAAAGGAAAGGAAATGCCAGTCTCTTTTATGCAACCAGCTGTTAGTGTGAACTCATAGAGTGAGAACTCACTTATTACAAAGAGAACTGCACCAAACCATTCATGAGGGATCTGCCCATATGACCCAGATACCTCCCGTTAGGCCCCATCCCCAACACTGGGGATCACATTTCAACATGAGATTAGGAAGGAACAACCATCCAAACTATATCAAAAGCTCTCAGCAAATCTTTGCTGAACTAATGAGCGGTCATATAGGTAATTCCTCCCAAGCTGTGCTACCACTGAGAAAAATGAACCCAACATCCCTGGAGAAGGTGAGAGTCCTTGTGAATTGAGACTAAAGAGTATCTGAAAGATAAAGGGACTGAACATTGGACTATAATCCACAAAAGCTATTTAAGGAAGGTATCTTAGGCTAAGTTGTCCCAGCAGCAGCTTTTGAACGCAAGTGATTGATTTGGGAGGCTATCAGGGAAGCACCAGTTGGAGATGGGAAGTGAGACAGGCAAGGGGAGAAAGACAACACAGCCTGTATAAGCAAGCAGGCTCTGAGGATCGGAGTGCAGTCCTAATGGGGCCTCTCAGAGACTCCAAGAGCTGTCTCATCCCAGGGTGATGGGTGGAGGTACTGGTCCACTAACTCCTACTCATCACTGGTTGAGAGGTTCTCCAGAAGCATCCACTCCTCAGTACACTGGCCTTCTCTGAGCAGAACCATCCATCCTGTCCTGCAACTTGAAAAAGACCCCTACCCAGTCCCACTAGTGTGTCTGAAAAAGTGCCTTTGGACTCTGGGGGAAAAAAAAAGAAAAAAAAAAAAAGACTGTTAATGGTATTCTCCGCCTACTCCTTCTGCTCCTCTTCCTTTTAATAAGTTAGGTAACTGAGGCTCAAAGCAGTTAAGGGACTTACTGATAAGTCGCAAAGCTGGGATGGATTTTTGCTGATAAGCTGCAAAGCTGGTCTTCATGTCTGATTCTGTCTAACTGCAGAGCCCTGCTCTTTTGCAGTGCTTGCTGCATTCCTACCACTTTGCCTGAGCTGAGCATGGGGCCAGAGGGTCTGGGCTGTTGCAGCTGCCTTGGCATTTTTCTAGGATATGACTGCACTGCTATATTCCCTTATAATAGTCTTCTTCTTCTTCTTCTGTTCAGAGCAGTTAACTTTGCCTCACTATTATTTCATCGGACTGAGCTTTAGTGAAATACAAACTTTAATTTGTTTATTTAACATCCCTGGTCTGCACTTGCTGATAGAGTATAATTGATTAATTAATTAATTGTAACCTGTCATGGCTCATGCTGGATCATGACAATATTTCAGACACTAACAGGAGTGCAGGCAGAGGCAGGTGGTGATAGACATGTGTCGTCAAGCCCGGGCCTCAGTGCAAGGCAGAGGCAGGAGCTAGCCTTGTGTGGTGCAGTCCAGCTGAGGTTCTCAGGGCAACCTAGGCCTGGCCAAGGCAGGAAGTCAGCAGCCTCAGCCTCAGCCATCCAGAATCCAGAATGAGTGTTATTATCCCAGTCCAGGTATCTTTTGAGCTCGGTGGACATTGTCAATGGGGAAAGCAGGTTGTGCTGTCTTCTTCTGCCTGAGTTTGCCCCCTCTGTGTGAGACATAATGGTTGATTAAATTATTGGCTATGGGTGATCAGCTCAGCCTTCAGCCTCTTCTCTCTCCTCCCAGGAGGCTGAAGGGGATGGGTGGACCTGAAAGTTCCAATTCCCTAATCATTTGGTTGGTTCCCTTGACAACTGGCCCTGACCCTGAGGCTATCTAGGAGCCTCTAGCCATTATCATCTCATTAGCAGATAAAAAGGCACCTATCACTTTGGCGGTCCCAAGGGATTTAGGAGCTGTGTGCCAGGAAACAGGGGCAGAGACTAAGTGTATATATTTCTTATGTCACAGTGAGCCATGGGGATGAAACACATAGGCTTTGGAGCTACAGGGATCTCATTTCATGGTCTGCCTGGCTGAGCTCTGGGACCAGGTATAATTATGAACACCTTTTAACTTTGGTTTCTATGTCTAGAAAAATGGGAATGGTCATACCTGACTCCCAAAGGTTGTTTTGCTAAATAAGGAGTAGGGTGGGTGTTTGTGGCAGAAGAGGGGCATGGCAAGGGCTGAACACGGCAACAATGATCATTACTGTTACCAAAGTCAAGGGGATGCTCAGAAGGCAGGCGATGAACATGCTGTCCCCAAAGGAAGTCAGTCAAGAGACTGGATGTCCCTCCCTTCTCCTGAAGAACAAGGGGGGGAGGGGGCGGTTAGAGTCACTGGAGGAGAAGGATGAGATGACCTATAAGGTTCCATCTCACTTGGATGCTGTGGAGGTCTATGGTCAAAAAGGATGCCCTCCTCAGAGCTGGTTGTTCTCTAAATGGTCATTTGCTTCACTTATTTATTTATTATTTATTTAGAAACAGTGTATTGCTCTGTTTTCCACCTAGAGTGCTGTGGTGCCGTCATAGCTCACTGTAGCCTTGAACTCCTGGGTTTAAGTGGCCTTTCTGCCTCAACCTCCTGAGTAGCTGGGACGACAGACACATGCCACCATGCCCAGCTTCATTTGCCTACTTCTTTTTTTGATAATTCTTATCCTTAGGACTATATTTGGAAAAGAATTGGACTGTGATAAAAAAATTTAAAAAAAAGAATAAAAGCTTATTTTTTGGTCTACTCTAGATCAGAGTGACAAAGAAGGATGCTGAACTAGTAGCCAGAAGGTCTGAACTGGCTCCTGGACTCACAATAGTGTCTGTGTCTTCCATGCAGGATCACTCTTGCCTGACAGATTCATTTAACCATGGAATACCTACCGTGCATCAGTTACTGAGCTGGGCCCCAGTATATAGCCCTAAATATTGCCATCACTACCCTAAAAGAATGTGCCTTTTGTGAGTGTCTTATTATAGGAATGAGCTTACAGCTGCAGGTGCATGAAGAAAAGAGACACATTGGCCTTCCTTGGAGAGACAGAGAAGTTTCCATGGGGAAGTGACATGAAGAGGTCTTAAAGGATGAGTTAAAATTTTCTGAAAAAAAAGGGGGGTAGGGTCAAGAAAAAGAGACATCATAGCAAACCCTGCTGTCTACCACAGCATTGTGAGTTCTTTGGGCTATTGTTAATACGACAGTGTCTTTAGCTGAAACCAGGCCTGGTTTCTCCCTTGATTCTAAATAATGTGTGGGTGGTTCTAATGCCTGTTGCATCTCTTGGGGAACAGAATACAGTATGAAGGGAGGAGGTGATCTTGTTTAGAGTTGGGTGAGCTCACGAATTGGAAATTCCTCCTAGTTTCTCTCTCAAAGGATACTAGTCTTCAAACTCTAGGACGCCCCAAAGGAAGTTCCATGCATCAGTGATAAAGGTTCCCTCCCTGGCTGGCCCACGACTTCTCCACCATCTTTTTCTGTGTGAGACTTTTCGTTGTATTTTGGGGCTTTGGTTATCATTGGTCCAGAAGTGCTGGGAAAAATATTCTAAACATGGGACATATTTGAAATGGCATTAGCTCCAGTGGGGTTGTCTAGGAAAGGCAGGAACTCCCAATCCACTTATTCTAGCAAATGATATTAAATGAAAGGCCCTTGGCTAGAAGCCATGTGCTTTCCTTCTGTTTGAGATAAAGGTTCTACCTTCCTTCAGGACTGAAATCTGAAGGATAATAGCTTTTCTCTCATTATCTACTTGTGTGTTAACACTAGAGCCATAGTTCCAGGATTCAGGATATGCCCACCATGTTGGTCCCTTCTTGCTCCATGACCACTTTTTGTTTATTCTTTAATTCAATAAATGTCTATTAAAATGCCTATTATGTGGCAGACTATCTTCCAGGTGCTGAAGACACAGTTGCCACTCCTGTTTTCATGGGGCTTACCCATATTCCTGTCTCTCCTAATTTCTCTTTCAATTGTACACACCACTTTGTTCTGTTTCTCTGTGTAAACTTCCCAGTCAGCCCTGGTGGATATTTTCTCTCTCTTTCTTCAAAAGCACCTACTATGTATCATATATGTCATCTCCTTTGATTTTCACCATGAGTCTTCAAGGAAGGAATTGCTATTTGACCTTATGGGAAACTCAGTCTCTGAGAGGTGATATGACTTCTGCAAAGCCAGGAGATGTCAGGGTTGGTTATTCAACCCTAGAATTGTATTCTAAGTCCACAGCCCAGTCACTTGGTTAAGTGACTTCTGGCCATCCCTGCTCTGGTCTGTCCTGTTGCTGAAGAAATGGCTATGAACTGGTATGCCCTGCTGGGGTATTTCGCTAAGGCTTGGAAGAAATGGAAGGTCTTATTACAAAATTGTATTTAGTGATCCTGTAATTACCTTCACCCTAGAAAGGAGAATAATGCCAAAATGAGACAGATTTTTCCAGGGCATGGGTTCCTCTTTGGACCTGGCCCCAGTTACACAGCATGTCCTGTCTGGTTAGGACATACCAAGCTAGTTTCAGATCAAAGCCCAGCCCTGCAGGGACTCTGGCTTCTCCCAGTGGCCTGATTTGTTTATGGGCATAGTGCCTGGCACAAGGTCATTCTATGATAAATAATTGTTAAAGAATGAATCAAAATGAATAAATAAACATTCAAATTTTAGTTTTGTCTCTTTTGACATGGAAGGACCTTGGGAAATAACTTTTTTTACTTGAATCTGAGATTTGTAAGCTGTACAATGGAACTTATAATACGCAGGGTTGTTGTGAAGATTAAATAAAATGTGCATGTATCCAACTTGGTTCCTTGTATACAGTAGGCACTAAGTGTAATTTCCCAGAGTCAGGTTCATGCAGGAATGGACAAAGAGAGTCCTTTCAATGGGTTCTAAGCTCACCAGTTCACAGATGTCTTATTCTCTTTGTTTAGCTGTACTGGAAATGGCAAAATGCGGGTGCAAACAGGTGTGCCTACCACTCCAGCAACTCTGGAAACATGTGCCTTGCCTGTCCTCAGTCTTTCATCCATAAAATGGAGACACAAATCTTTTATTTAGAGAGTTCCACAGGCAGCATGGTAGCCGCTTGCCCCATAAGATCCTGGAAAGAATGAGGAAAATTTATTTCCTGTGTGCTGACCAGGAAGAAGACAGAAGTTAGAAGCGATTAATTATCTGTTTATCTATGAGATTTGACCTCTGGATGTTTCTGTTCAAACAATAGTGTTTAGTAATGCTCAGCTAGGCATAAAACCTCCATCTGCTCCTTGGGTTTTCAGTGGACAGAGCCTGGGAGTGAAAGTGGAAGGGGCGCATCGCCTTTCAGCCTCACAAATGTGCTTTGCTTTTATGCTACTTTGAGTAGCTCACCTTGCAGAAACAGCAACTGAAGGGCCAGATAGTTTGTATTCTGCTTTTTAACTGAAGAAAAGTGGAAGCATTTCTTGCAAAGCAATTCTTGATTGGAGTTTGAGTATAGACATAATGGTTCCTAAAAATAATAATAATACATATATATTTTAAATTATTGCTTTTTTAGGGAAAAAGTAGCTGACTTCCTTTGTGGCTGCTGCACTAAGTGAAAAATAAAAAGGAATATATTTGTTAAATATGGTCAACTCAAAGCATCCAATTGTCTTTCCAGCAGCAAAGATTTAGAGTTGGTTTGCAATAGAAAATATATTCTGGTATATCTGTGGAACAGAAGTGGTGGTGAGAAGTAATGGACAATTGAAATGTAATTGTCCTTCAGGAACCCAAGGTCAAGTGAGAGAGATCTATCATGGACATAATAGAGATTCCAGTTGACATGGAAAGGCTGAGACTGACCTGGATGTTAGGCAGGACTAGAAGTCAAATGAGCTCTTCATGTGGGGTGGTAGGACTCTGTTGTCCTTCTTGGGACAACAGAGTCCTACTTTAAAACCTAGTGGAAAAGTAAATAGAAAGAGACTGACCTGGCTCAACAAGTGTTCTCCTTTACCTTTCTTCTTCTGAACTTCCTGAAAATCAATTCTACATGTCTAAAGGTCATTGGGTGTGAGATGAGGAGAGCCCTGGAGCCTTCAAAACGCCACTGGATGTGATTGGTTGGCCAGTGTTACCCTAGTCCTTCCCCCAAAGAGCTGCCTGGGAGTTTGCATCAGAGAACAGCATGAAACTCTGTGACCACAGCTGCACCCACACCACCATGCTTGGAAAATAAGCTAAATAGGTCTTGTCCCCCTATAATCTTTGAACTGAGACCTGACATCCAGCTGTGGAGTGAGGGACATGTTACAGCTGCTTCTATTGCAAAAATGTTTCTATAAATGACAAGGAATCTCCACAGAAACATACTAGGGTAGGCAGAAAAAATGGCCCCCAAAGATGTCCACATCTCAATCTCTGGAACCTGTAAATATGTTACCTCACATGGCAAAGGGAAGTTAATTGTTCATAAAATTAAGGCTGCTAATAAAAACTGTCCTTAAGAAAAGGATATAGCTGTAGATTATCTGGGTGGGCCCAGTGTAATCACAGAGTCCTTGAAAGAGGAGGAGACTGCAGAGAATTGGTGGTATAATTGTGTGAGATAGACTTGGCCCAAAATTGTTGTCTTTGAAGATGAAAGAAGGAGCCATGGATGAACTAAGGAATGTGGGTGGCCTCTAGAAACTGAAAAAGCCAAAGAAACAGATTCTCCTTAGAGCCTCCAGAAAGGGGTACAGCCTTTCTGACACGTAGATTCTAGTCCAGCGAGACTTATGTTGGAGTTCTGACCTATTGAACTGTAAGATGATAAATTTCTGTTATTTGAAGCTACCAACTTTGGGGTAATTTTTTACTTCTACTCTTCACCCCAATTCTTCTAGAATTCCAATAGGCCCTGATAGTCATGAATTGACTCATGCACTCATCTGTGCGTTAACTCATACCTACATATACTTATTCATGCATCTTGTATCGTAGGTTCTCTATTTGTTAATAGAAGTTAATAGTAGAAAAAATCTTACAGGGTCCTTTTGAAGATGGAATTAAATAAAACAAAGGTCTTAGCACATTAACAGGTATTTGCAAGCACCCATAATTGTTAATTGTCTCTATTTTTATTTTTTCTGTTGTTCAATTAGCAAACATCTCCCTGGCACTAGGCTTGTGGCTGCTCTTTCTGAACTCAGACATGGCTCCTGGATAGAAGAAGGTGAGACACAAGAATTGGAGGGTGATTTTCTCTAAAACTCCACTCAATAACTTCTGTGTATGTCTCACTGGTCACCTCTTTTTGCAAGGCAGGCCAACAGATGTAATCTTTTAGATAGACTCGGCTCATGGCATCTCCTGGGTAAAATCAGGGTTTTGTTTTTAGGGAGAAAGGGAGATAAGATTTTTGTATAAAATTGCTCACAGGCCATGATTGTCATGATCATCCCACTGCACTCCAGCCTGGGTAACAGAGTGAGATCTTGACTTGAAAATAAAAATAAAATAAATAAAATTGCTCACAGTTGTACAAGGCTTTGGAGGCAAAGGAAGGAATTTAGAGAAAAAAAACAGAGGGAGTAATTTGGGAAGTACCATATCTTTTATATGTTTTTTTTTTTTTTTCATTTAACCTCAGAGCTACCATACAAGGTAGGTAGTCTTATCCCCATTTCAGTTTGATAAAGTAGAGACCAAGACCACACAACTGATAGTAGGCAGAGGCAAAACTGAATGCTGGACCCTGGATTACAAGTCCATGCTGCATCTGTCCACCAGTGCTGTCTTGAATGTGGTAGGGGGCTGTAGACAATCCAAGTGGATAGAAAATCCTACTTCTTCCTGCTTTTTTACTCTCTAGCTTGACTGCAAGAAGTTGTGTTTAACCCAGCAGGACATAGACTACTTTCCTCTGGCCTTTCCACCTCTTCCCTTTCAGAGCTGTGGGAACAGAGCTGCCTTCAGCTCCCACACCATCCTGGTACCTGGGCAAGCACACCCAACAGGAAACATTTCACACAGAGCAAATGAAAACACAGCAGGCCCGCTGGAGCAAGTCTTTCAAAAGAAAAACCTTCTCCACTTTTGGCTCTTGAGAAACCACATGTCTTACTAATCTTCACTTTGTAGCTTCTCAGGACTACGGAGAGCTGCCCCCAGCACTGCCTAGCTTAAACCTATTTCCTCTCGCTGGAGTGTTTCTTGCATCATTGATGCCCATTGAGCTTTTCTGTTCCCTCTTCAAGACAACTTTCAGCTTCCTGGGTACTCCCTGGACAGCTGACCCTGTTTTGCATGAGCAAATTGTCACGAAAAACCTCTTCAGGTGGCTAAGACACAGGCAAGGGGATCCCCACTGGAGAGTCCACCTGTCTGAGCCAAGACCTGTCATCACTTGACCTAATTGAAATTGAGGTACATTAATAATGAGACACACAATGGGCCAGCAAGTAAAATGGGCTTTTAGCAATCACTTAGCAATAATTAGGCAAATAAAAACTGGTTCAGTGATTAGGCTTAGTATCTGGGGCAAAATCTCTTAGAAACAGTTGTAATTCTAGATGCCTAAAGGTGACTGATGACAGAGAAAAGTCACTGTGTCTCTCTGGGGCATACAAGGAGGCACATGCAAGAGTTTTATTGTGTCTTTTCCTAACTTACTGCAAAAAGGATATTTGGAATTGAACTGTAAGAACTTTGAAGAAAGCATTAGGGTTATACTCCTGACTTTGCAACTATAAAAGACTCTCATCCAGGTAGCAGTTTTCTTAAACATGGATTTGAGAAATTTTACTGGCAGGCAAGACTGGCCTCCTGCATTGGCCTCTCTAATCAGCCTGTGTTCACAACCACAGGATAGCCATGATGCTTAGATGAGATGGTTGTGTGTGGTATGTACTGCAGAAATCCCCATATCCTAACCATCCTTTCTTTGTCAACATCTTCTGCATGAGAACAGTTAGGTGTTCTGCAGTGATTTCTGGGTCTTTCTCTGCATATTTATTTTTCATGTTGTTGAGGTATAATCCAAAAGATGAGAATGGGCAAAATCAAGTTGACTTGAGTAAGCACTTACTATGAGCCTGGCATTGTGTGAGAGCTTTATGATCATGATCTAATTACTTCCTTACAGCAATGCCATTATAGCAAATTTACAGATTAAAAAGCTAAGGCTTACCAAGTACAGCCAGCTGGTAAGTTTAGAGCCAGGTTTCAACCCAGATCAGTTTCACTCTGAAAGAAGTCTATGTAATTTTCACTATGTACATAAGAAACCTCCAATAATACACATTTTTACCTTTATAATCTTGAAAAATGGATAGTTCTTGTTATGCCCTGGAGGCAATACAAAAACCTACCATGCTCTATAGGCTCTCAGATAAATATTAAATTGTGTTTGATTAAAATTCCTTTCAGGCTGGGCGTGGTGGCTCACACGTATAATCCCAGCACTTTGGAAGGCTGAGGTGGGAAATTACTTGAGTTCAGGAGTTTGAGACCAGCCTAGGCAACATAGTGAGACCTCGTCTCTACAAAGAAAATAAAATAAATTATCTGGGCATGGTTTCATACACCTGTAGTCCCAGTTACTCAGGAGGCTGAGGCAGAAGGATCACCTGAGCCCAGGAGGTTGGGACTGCAGTGAACCATGATCATACTTTTGCACTCCAACCTAGATGACAGAGTGAGACCTTAACTTAAAAAAAAAAGTTAAAAAAAACCTGTCGCTGTGTTTCAGCATCAACAACTAGAATTCCATGCTTGCAGTATTGGGTGGTTTCCAGTTAAATAGAACGTTCAATTAACCAGAGCACCAAGTTCCTGAGCATTCCAGAGAAAAGAGTTTTCTCTACAAAAAGTTAACGAATACAGTATGGGAAGAACTCACAGACAGAGTTTTGAGAAACATTGTGGAGGTAGAATTATACCCAATAACAGATGACAATTGACTTCTGGTCTTTTCTATTCTGCTCTTTTCTTTCTCTCCAATTTCCATCACTTGTTCGGTAAAGTGGGAGTGGACTGGACTTGGAGAAATGCTATTCCTGTTTCATTTTTGCTCTTTATGTGTCTACTGCCTTGATGGGTGGGAGGAAAGATGGCACAGGATCCACAAGTCATGGTGATGATAGGATGTGCTCCAATCCTCTGGTAGCCTTCTCTCCTCCACTGGGCTTCCTATTGGCAAAGAAAAGACTTGAGTTAATCTGCCCATGACTTTCTCTTGATCGCGTCTGTTGTGTCTGCTGCAGACCCTTCCTTTCTCAGGAAGGCCCAATGAAAGGACCAAATGCACATGCATCCTTTCATTTCCTCAACACAAATCCCACAGAGTAGGAGTTAGTTTACCCAATTTATAGATAGAAAAATGGAGGTTCTGTGAATTCAAATGAACCATCAGTAGCCATGTAGTCAGTGAGTGGTGAAGCTAAGCTTTAAATCCAGGCATTTTATAATCTGGCAGAGGTTGGGGTCTTCCCCGAGACTACAGTAGGCTACAGTAGGGAGCACTGGTGTGGACCACCCTCGAAAGAACTCTGCCCTGGTGGACAGAGCATGGCAGTGTTGTACCACCCAGGTTCCCTCTTCAGGACCGAGACTCTTGTCCCACCAGCTGCTGGTAGTGTTGATGGCTGACTGTTTACAGCTGAATGCCTCTCCAGAACTTGCCTTTAGCTGAAGATAGTTGCCTCATCC